>SMSQ01011965.1:32365-81197 GCA_019453375.1 Ctenoplectra terminalis | reverse complement strand
TTTTTTTTTTTTTTTTTTTTTTTTTTTTCTTCTTTTACCCTGGTGTCGTTTCACTGATCGACGCTAATAGCGTTCATTATTATTCCCGATATTTCGAGGGCCAATTTTCTGGCATTTATATACGGTGATCCGATTCAATTTGTGAATACATGTACCTAGAATATTTAATTGTGAGCGAGCTTATTGGGATTTTGTAAAATAAAATAGGTAGGCAAAGGTGTTGAAAAATATTTAAAGCTCATATCGTTTTTTTTTTTTAATTTCATATTGCAGAGTGACAGTGACTTTTCAAGATCGCGAATGTGTAATTAGAAAATCTGAGAATCGTCTTGTTCGACGAGTTGAAAGCCGATGATCTGTACACCTTCTATGAAAGACGACGAGGTGAGTACCGTCCAATTTAACAGTAATATTTCTTTTACGTTTGTTTGCGTAACACCTCCTACGAGGAATTTTAACCTCGTACATTCTGTTTTCTTCGATATAACGCGCTCCCCATTTGCAGATTAAAATGAGTTACCGTGTGCACGTTCGTTGTGAAACGAGCCACGAGTACGTAGGTGATTTCCATTTGCAAACGGGCTCGATTCGCAGAAGTCGTTCCGTTTTCGACTTGAATTATGAATATCAAAAAGTCAGCGAAATTAAGCGTGTTCTAATGGAATAGGGAGTGGGTGGTGGGTGTATAACGGGCCACGAGAAGCATTTTACAAATTTGAATCGGTCAACGTGATATTTGTTGGAGGAAAGGTCAGATCAATGGATATTTAATTAACTCGAATAAACGAAAAATAAAAAGGACGTCTGGCTAATTCGTTCTGTCGGGTTTAATGCCTTTCCTCCCTTACGAATCCGCTTGACTCTTTCATCGAGTTGCCCTCTTGCGGATTACCGTTGACGGAATTGATTTCGCGAGGATCTGTTCGTTCGTGCAGAGCCTATCGCTGTATATTCTCTACCGTGCAGCCTTCCTGTCTCTCTCTCTCTCTCTCTCTCTATCTCTATCTCTCTCTTTTTCTATTGGTAAAATAAAAATCGTTACCTTCACCCTCGTTTAAACCACTCGATTTCCGATATCGATCACACCCCTGTCCTTTTCACGGTCTCCTAGAATCGCTTGCTCCATTGATACGAAACGCTCGACCAGGCTAATTTTGCGCGCAGCTTGCTGGAAAAGCATGAGTCGGTTACTTCTATTTATACGACCACGTAGGTACGCCGGTATTTTCCGAATAAATTCCACTGTCCTGTAGCTACCGTGCCAGACGTCGTTTCGAGTTAACTTCAGTCATGAAGTCCACGAAATCCACGGAACAATCCAATCACGAAACGCGATATTCTGGGATGCGAAGAAGCCTTGGAATACGTTTCAACAAGATAATGTTCTCTCTTCTTTAAGATCGCGAACGTTCTTTGAAGCTTATCGTATTTTTTAGCTCCTCAAATTGGTAAAAGAGTACTACAATGTAAACGTAAAGTGATTGAAAATCCTGTCCACGGTAGTTTGACTTATTGTAGAGGATGGTCACACGAATGATAGAACCGACAATATTTCAGCCAATTAATTTTGATACATCACTTTGCACCATTTGATGGAGACAAACTCGTTCTCGCTTTCTGCTGTTAAAACGATCGTCACGAAATCACGCGCTTTGATTGAATAATTATTAAATTAATCGTTGTAATTAATGAGCAAACTGTAGCACGACCATCGTGTAAATAAACATTTCGTTGGTTGATGGTAATTTCACGTATGAGCGAAACGTGATGGGAATAATGTTGCGTATAAAGACACTATCCCGTTCGTTGAGCGCAAAGAGGCAAATCATTGAGCCCGCTCGTCCGTAACGTTTACCCGGACCGTGAAACGATTCCGAATCAAGCCGGGCAAAGCTGCGACAGAATTTGACTACATTAGCATTCGATGCGGTTAAGATTATAGGCGAGTTAAGTTTTATAAGTTTATAAGTTTCCAAGTTAGTCTCGGTCATTCAGCTCGAATAATAAACTACGCAGAAGTTGTTCACGCTCGAAGACAGCCAAGTTTTCTTGGAATCGCGTGCAATCGGTAGCTGATTGTCGTTTTAAGTACTCCAGGATATATTCAATTAAAGTTTACGAGTAGGATCAAGCCGCGAAAGTTTAATCCTTCCAGGATTGCCGATGGATCCGACGAATCGCTTCGCGTTACCTATATCAAACTCAAATTACAGTATAACGAGATACTTAGCTTGAATTGTGCAATATACCTTTTTATTCGGCCCTACGGAAGAACTGTTTATCCCAAGGTGCTCGGTTGTTAAGTTCAGGAATAATAAACTTTATTATCTCGTCTTACGGCGAGGTTGTCGCTATAATGGAAAGCACCATAGCAGAAGGGGGAAATTTCGTAAGAACTGCAACTTCGTTGGCTCTTCAACGGTTTAAAGCTCGTCGGCGTGAAAATTTCGTTTTTATCACAGCTATCGCTACCCGTCTGTCTTCGTTACACTATCGGAAAGCACGATGTATTTACTTCTTCTTTTACTTTAAAGAGGATTTGAAATTTAAGTGGCAGGCAATCGATCTTTTCTGCTACGAGTAAAAGGAACTCGAAGTGTATTCGAGGATGCATCTCTTAACTCGACCTGCTTTTTTTCCTTCGTCCATTCCCTCTTTTATCCGCGAGAAAGTACTCGTTCGAGTATTTGAAGGAAGTTTCGTAGCAATGGTGTAAACTGCTCCCTCGCTCTCGCTCTAGAAATGAAT
The DNA here is from genome assembly GCA_019453375.1 of Ctenoplectra terminalis. Lineage (NCBI taxonomy): Eukaryota > Metazoa > Arthropoda > Insecta > Hymenoptera > Apidae > Ctenoplectra > Ctenoplectra terminalis. The sequence goes on along the minus strand of SMSQ01011965.1, from coordinate 78,449 downwards.
CGCGCTAATTAATTCGAAAACAGTCCTGTTGATAGCTTCTATAATCGAGTCAGTCGCAAGCGAACGAGACGGACAATACAGATGCTGAAATTGATAATTACTAACATCGCTTTATATCCGATTTTGCTCTATAAAGCAAATTATATTGCCTCGCACTTGAAATACTTTGTTCGCTCGAATAAAACTGAGCGACAATCAATCTCTATCCTACTAATGGTTATTTAGAAATTCAAAATTAAGACGCGCTAGATCATTTCAATTACTACGAATCGCTACGCCTAGATATGTTTGCGACACCCTGCATAGTTGAAAATAATTATTTTCCAAATATTTAATAACATAAATTTAATTTGACTGCGAAATGATTGCCTCATGATTTTTCCATGAATTGGTTGCACATTACCACAAACGGCAGCAAAGCGTTTAATTGGAAAAGCTGTGCACTCTCTCGGTGAATTATTAATCACGCGTGGTATCAAATCACTGCAACCCCGGTGCCGGTGCAGAGGAAGTTAGAGAATCGTAGCCGGAAATAGAGCGTTGCGTCGCGTTTCAGCGACGGAAGCCATCTAAACGTGTGCAAACCTGCATGTATATATGACAAAACAAGCAGTTGAATAGGGAAAAAAATAACATTTCATAGCTGACTAACAATCGTTTTATCGTCTGCGTGCAGTCCAGATACACTTAATCCTATCCTGTCGGTCTCCAGATCTTTCATGTTATATTCATAGACCTACTCGCTCGTTCACAGTTTTTAATATAAATCGCCCAACGTAAAATAGCGTTAAAAACAACCCGTTCTTCCAAACGTTTCTTTCGATTGTTATTACTTTATGAAACATCAAAGCTTCAAGCACCAATTTCGGAGTTTTTAAACAAAATCTCGTATCTATCCCAACACGATTCCAGATTTTATCTGTTGCTCGTAAACATCGAAAAGTTGGAACCCACTGGAAACCTTGGGGATTATCATTTACCGATGCTTATCCAATTACCGGTACACGGAGATAGGATGGCTTAAAGGACCCCAGCGAATGCCCAAAGGGATGCATCGTGTCGCATACACTCGCTTATTATGCAACCAGGCGGTCGGTGCGTCTACCGCACAGCCACGACAAACGACGCCACGTGCCAAGCTGTATCTCGTTTGCTCGCCGGGTCCATGAAGTTGTTCAAATTGTAATTTCCCGTGTTATGGCCGATCTTGAGTTCCACCGGTTGGCTCGAAAGAAACTTCGATGCCAGTCTTTGAAATCAAACAACGATCGAAGCTTTTAAACGAAGTTGTCGCGACCGGTAAGGTGGCGAAACAAATTCAGTGTTGCAAAAATTATGAAAAAGAAACAATACACAGGGAATGTGTTAATTGAACGTGTACAAAAATGCTTAAAGTAGCAACCACAGAAATGAATTGAACATCGATTCGATATCGCGAAGGTGGATGGGGTGATTGTGATACGATTTCAGAGGGTTGTTCGAATAACCAGTCGAAGCTTATTAACTGATATTTGCTACAAAAATTGGGTATTCAGAGATTTATTTTGCACTCATTTACACAGCAGTTTTAGCTGCAGGTTTAATGTAATACGCCTGCGTTTTTTTTTCAAATGGTCCACTGTGTTTGCGAAACGTTAAAACTTAAAAAAATAGCAATGAAATACACGGATCGTTTATTAAAGTATTAACTGTCCGTGTGCACGCCTGTCAAACCCCCAAAAACGGTAAGCAAACAAAAAGCTGTCGAATTTTGTGTGTAAATGTAAAGGATATTTTTGTTTCATTGAAATTTGAAATATCTATAGAAACGCAGGTAACCAATAAAACGTGAATTCGTGCTTATTTTCCGCTTTTTATTCTAATGGCCGATTCACTTATTTTGCAGTTATTTGTTCGGAAAAATAAGTAATTAAAAGTCGAGCGTCGAGCGTGGATTGCATGGCTTCGAGCAAAATCACGCAACTGTGGATAGCAATTTTGTTAACATATTGTTACTTTAATGTTCTTCTATCTAACGATTGAAAGAAAATCTTGCTTCTTGTTCACGATCTTGTTGGTTAAGCAGAATGAATTTAGGTCCAGAAATAGAGAGTAAATAATGCGACCTCTCCGCATAGTCTCGTAAAAATAATAGTGGCCAAAAGGAATTCCATCGCTTTCCTGGAACGTGCAATAATTAATCACACTTTTACGCCAGTTTCAGAAAGGGTCCACTTAGGGCTAATTCTGATCGAGGCCATAGCCTGATTGGCCATTAAAGATATTAAGCTTCAGCTATTAATTCGTCCATTATTTGCGCAACAATGCCCACCCTGCTTATTCGCACTTCCATCGACTTATCCCTTTTCTTTTACAAACTATTAATAACCACGAAAAAAAGAAAGAAACGTACTATCTGTAATACCAACGAAACACCAAACATTATTCTCAGTCCTGGACAGGATGATCCAGTAGAATTATATGCGATGAAGAGAAATTCCTTCTCTGTAATTTCTCTACAGTCTCCTTCGTTTACACGTTTTCATTTATTCCTTGTTGGCCGCTACAAACATTCTGCTATCGAAATACGACAGCTTGGTCCTACGCTCCTTTTTGTGAATCTCGACTAAAGCTCCTATTGGTGCTTTCTCGTGAAAGGTGAACCGCAAATCGTACCGCTCGACATCCTGCAGAAAATTAAGCTTTATCGTAATTACCAGCCCACCGCGACGATACAACAGCCTCTCCTCTTCCTCCCAGGATAGTGCGCCAACGCCATTAAGGATCTTTTCGTCCTACCATTTTCCAGTCCCGTAATTATCGTATGAATTATCATTTTCCCTTCCCTCATCGTTCAGATTCCACCAGTTCTCCGCCCCGTTCGCGGTTTTGTCCTCAACGTTTCTGTTAAAGAAGGAAAAAATAAAAGGCCAAGTAAGATCGCCATTATCTTGGAAGAATTAGTGTCCCGAGGTTACAAGGAATCAACGGTTAAGTTTACTTTGAATTCAGATCCTGTGTTTTGTTCTTATTTATTACACCACTAAAATAAGCGGTGCGTTCTGGATGAATGGCTTAATTAGCGAGCTCACCGAAATCAGATACGACTCTCTTCCTATTAGCGTTGGAAGCATGCGCAAGCCAACTCGTTTAATGTTCGGGGGTAATTCGTTAACGTCACGAACAATTAGCAAGGAAACACCGCCGGTCCGATGGTGAGCGTTTTTAATTGGCTCGGCCGAAGTTCGTTTTGAGTGGAACAACGTTTTCCGACACACGCGTAACTTAAAGCGGAATTCAAGTTATCCGCAGCTCGCTCGTTGCCAACGACTCCTCGGGGAACGCAGTTCTCCGGTTTAGTTCTTGGAACCTCTTTTATCCCTTGAGAAACCCAATAAGCCAAAGACAAGCAACTCGGTGCGGTAGCCTTGCATATCAAAACGCACGTTCTTCGTCTCCGCTCACCCTTCATATTTGCTCGCGTGTCCGCACGTGAACTCCTATGCAGGCTCTGACATTTCCATCATTCCCTTTTTTACCATCCTGAGTAAAGAAGTCACGAAGATTGGTAAAATCCAGACGTTGTATCTAGCGCACCCTCAAGTATGAACATTACGCTCCCTTTTCAGCTCTTTTCTTCTATTTCCTTCCCTTTTCTTCTCTTTTCTTCTCTTTTCTTCTCTTTTCTTTTCCGTCGGCGCACACTATCTACCAGTGCTTCCACCTTTTTCTCTGACCTTTCCTACCTCTATTTTTCTTCGAGCTGCTCCTAGCCTGTATCCTCCGGTTGAAAGTTGATAAATTCGCGGACGTTCAAGGGAACCTGAGATCGACTGGAACGCGAATTGACCAACCGTTTATACGCCAAGATATTTTTATGAACGAGAAAGGATTACAAAGGGAAAAGGACAGCAAAGTGTTCAGAGGGTTGCACAGGCATAGATCCAGTGGATCCTCTTTGATCTTTGTCATGAAATGTAGCTCTATTTCTCGCGCAAGGCAGCTTCGTAAAATGTTTATGATTAGAATTTCGAATCTCGACGGATTTTACACGACCAACTTTACGTTGATAGTACGAGAGTTCCATGGAGTATTAAGATTAAATTTCCTCCTCCCTTTGTCTCGTGAAAGCATTTCGTCCTCTCGTCTCGCGAACAGAAACACGCGTATAAAACATTGCCCGGAAAGAATTATGGATACAGGTGCCTCTTGAATCTCAAAATAAGGAGGCTGTCGTAAAAGCGGCAAACGGCTGGCTGATCGTACGCGAACTCGTAAAGAAGTTCGCCGAAGTATTTACGAATGCGAGTAGGCTTCCCGAATCAGCGTTAATACTCCAGTTCTCGCAAACTTGCCGCTTTCCGTGAGGCGGTATTTCAGGCTGACGAACCGACTCGAAACTCTCCCGTCCCCGCTGCGTTTCCGCTTTGTCGTATCTCTTGCAGTAATTCGCGCGAACCCATCGATAGAAGAGCAGAGGCGAAGTTTCTCACAAGTTGAACGCCGAGTTTACGTAAATTTTGTTTACGTGTGCATCTGCAACGGTGAATAAAGGATGCTCGGGGGTGAGTACAGCGAGCGTAGGAAGGCAGACTCGTCGTGGAAAAAGCAAATCGAAGCAGCAAAACGTAACGGTACCGTGGGCGGTGACGAAAAAACGAATCGCTGGAAAAGTAATACCGGAAACGTTGTGGTACTTGTATCGGGATGCGAACTTCGCCAGGGATGTTATTAAACTGTCAGTATTGTATCGTTAGCCGCAGGGGTAACGACGTCGGTCGACCCAAGAAAGTGGAAATACGATCGCAAAGAATTACTGCTTGCCGGTAAAAATAGGAAGTACAGAATAGGAGGAAAATTCTTGTGTTTTCCTCGGTAATGAAATTCGGAAAAAACGAAGGAAAATTTCGATCGTATAAAAGGATCGCCTTCGTTGTTTCGTCACGCTTATAGCTTGTTCCAGAATAGTCATCTAGCTCTCTAGCGTGGTTATTTCTATGGGAAATTTTGGCAGAATCTACGAAGGATGATAGTTTCGAAAACATTCGAGCAACTATCGGGACGCCTAACTTTGTCCACGATAAAGCTTGTTCGATACTTCGAACGTGCTAATAATCGAGGCGTATAGCAGGTTTCCACGATACAGCAAGGTCCTAAATTAACGCATCAAGTAGCAGCACCGATTGATGCGGCGACACTAAGAAGCACGCGTAGCATGCTACCACCTATTAAACTTTGCTACGTAATATACAGAGAATCAGATGATGCAAAAATTTCAGACAGAAGAGTAAAGAACGCTACTCGAGGTAATTTAGAGAATTATTTTTCGGTTCCATGGGCGGATGCTACTTGCGAAATTCACCAGTAATTAAAATTCGAGGATCGATTTCGGGGATTTCCTCGAGGCGCTATACTGATGCGTCTAGCATCACATTTTGCTTGAATTTGCCTCATCGCCTCGTTCGTCGACCAACCGTAATTAATTCGACGGATGGTTTCCTCGAGCCAACTTCCTCCTTCGACTTTCGCGCGCCTCCAATAATGACGATCCAAAACGCTTTGTTGGTAGTCCGATCCAAAAGCGCTGTCTCTCCTTTGCCTTTCATTTTCGTTAGCTAATTATCGTTCACGCGCTGGTCTCTTATCTTTGGTGGTTGACACGCTAATCCGGATTTTAAGTAAATTAGAATGGAACGACTTCCGCTCGGTGCGGAAATTACGAGAAAATTTAATTGATACACGGAATGAAATTAGCGTTCCGCGAAAATATCCCGTTAAGTACATGGATGTAAAACAATACAGCTGCCCGATTTGTAAACGTCGATATCCGAAGCGATTCAGTTATTTCGGTTCGCGTTGATTCCATTACACGCGTTTTGCACTCGATCCCATTCCGCACTTGAAAGAACCACAGTCACAATTAAACTTTTCGAGGGACGTTCGCCGAGAATCGTTTCCATTTCCCCTTCAATCGCGCGAAACTTCGTTTACACGTTTCCATTCAACAAGTGCTTTCTACCCTCGATTGTTGCTGAATGGGCAATGCGAAAACAAGAGAAAAAACGCGAAAGCATCTCAATATCGCCGCTCCACGATCTAAGAACGCCGAAAAGTTTCGATTTTCTTCGAAGCATTTTGCTTCCTTGGTAAACTTTCAATGTTACTCCAATGGTTTGAAACCGCTGCACCGTGAGACTTGCCCGAACATTTCAGTTTGTCGGCTAACAAACTGATAATGGCAAGAACCCAGACGGAAGTCGGCATATCGAATCGCTTGATGAAACTTGGGGAATCGGCGAGAGGCAAAGTTCCCCGAGGTGAACTCTATCACTCGAGTTGACGTGATCTTGAGAGTTCTTGCAATTCACAGAGCCAGGGGCAACTTGTTCGAGTACAACAGATGTAATCGTATCGGTGAATGATTTCATGTATCTCTTATAATTATGTTACCCCACTATTAAATTAATTTATAATCGTCGAATGGACTATCATTCGAAATAGCATCTATTTGTGTCCACGAAACGAAGCTTTTCTCCATTTTTTGTAGTAAAACTCTGTACAAGAGATAGAGAAGCAGAACGACCATCCGGACGGAAAGCAGGGACGATAATCTTCCAACGAACGGTCCATTTCAAAACACAGGAGTGTTTAAAAATGTAGCGGACAACGTATTTACCTTTGCGGTCGATTCAATCCTCTCGGTCTTATTAATATTTATGAGTCCGTGGCGAGCGTAAGAAAATATCCTGGCACCGAGTCAAAATGGTTTAAAAGACTGTTACGGAGGAGAGTATCTCATGGGGTTAATACCCAAAAAGCTCCGCGACGTAGACCTCGACAAGACCGTAAGGAGTTTCACGCCAGCCGAACCTCTGGCTCCGAGTTTAATATCGAATCGTTGGCCCTAATCTTTTGGTGTAGCGACCTCGATACCCACGGTACATAAAATGGTACGTGCCACCGGCTGTGCTTCGCATTCTGCGAACCGAAATGCCGCGTCACAATTCAGATCCCGGCTCAACTTGACGCGGCCCCGACTGCATTTTGATCGCGACAGATCGTCTTATTGCATGCTTCGAAGAAATCGATCGGCATTCTTTACCCTATCCAGAAGCTTAACGCGCTCTCTGCCCATTCCACCGATCTTTTATGCGCTCATTACATATATTGCTCTCGTGAACTGGTTCATCGAAAGGCAATGCTTGGATGGTTCGCGAAAGGGTCTCGAAATACTTGTTGATTTTCTTCTTTGAATACAAGGAGCTGGCTGGAAGTACATTTCGAGGCGATCGAAGAAAGTGTTGGGGCTAATTTTAAGTAATATTCTATGGATGGAGATTTATCGTTTGTTGCGTAGTTAAAAGTTTCCGCTTCTTTCTTCGAAAGCTAACTTTACCCAGGAAAAATGAAGGGGAAGAAATAAGACCTTAAAAAAAAAGTTGCTGTTCTAACCCCTGGCTGGAGTATATATTGGCGAGTTAAATAAGTGGGGAGAAAGGCCCCGGTGATTAACTTGAAAGAAAATGGGAACGAAGGGGAAGAAGGAACCTTTTGTAACAGTTAAACGATGATTAATATCCGAGCTCCATCGGTGTGCAACTTGTGAAAACTCGTTACAAATTAATTAAACCACCGAAGTGCCAGTGAACTGTGATTTATTATAGTAGATTACCAAAGAATATAAAAAATTTACCGCGAAATGTCTCCGAGCAACCTGAAAACTTTCATATCATAAACATTGCTCTAACCTTCGATGTTTGCGCCTTAAAATTATACAAATCCATTTTGAAGTTGTCCAATCGAACGGTGTGCAAGCACAAATCAACGAGTAAGAAAATTAATTTCGTTTCAGAAAAATCAGGAAAATCATCGATACTGTTGGATCGCAATTAAACATTCGTTTCGACGATGTCAGTCAACCGTTTGTGAATATCCATTGCGCGATTGTTCCGCCTAAAAACCGAAGAACATTGTCCGACCGGTTCAATCGTCGAAAATGGTTCGGCGTAACAACAAATTACGATCGAATGAAATTTTTTTTTCTCTATCCCGGCGTAGCTTTTCGATTCGTATCGGTTGAATCGGTTGAATCGATTGTCACTCCTCCACGCCAACGAGACGCAAATAATTATCCAGTGCCGATAGCGACGCGCAGTAAAATTGTTAATATATTAGCACCGCATTCTTTTTTTATCGCACAATGTATTAGATCAAAGATAACATCTCTTCGTATCTTTCAACGATTAAATTTAGAGATTTTTTAGCGGAAACATGAAAATGCGAGGAATACAATTGATCTCTCGCGCGCGAATGACATAATCAAAAGTCCTGGATAAGCTTTATCGACGAAATTTCGGCCCGTCCCCTTTTCCGATTCGGGATTTATTACTTCGTTTCAGGAAACTCGATCTTTGACTAGCCGGATAGAATCATATTTTACACAGATACGTGGCCAATGATGGCGGCATCCTTTCCTTGTGTCCGGCATATATAAAATGCCATTTGTCGCAGTGACCAGTCAACTTTTCAAGGGATCAATGAGTTCTCGTTACAGGGGATGAGTTCTCGTGTTCGAATATCGAATATCGCGAGCTTGCGGAAGCTAATGCTATAAAACATAATGAACTATTCATTGTCTGTTTGGATTAATTTATTACCGGAACGACGAGCTTCCGACTGCAACGATGAGTTTTGAAAGCTATTAATATGAAAATGGAAATTGTTGTTATGTTATCGAACTGACTCTGCAATATTTAGCAAAATCGTTTCTGTTGCCATTGAAAATCGAAATCCGTAAAGGAGATGGTACAAGTTTTGGATCAAATGTTATTTCAGGCTTCAGGACGAACGCAACAATCAGATTGTTCAGATGGAATCTGTTTCGTAGAATGAGTTAGAGCTGTGTTTCACCATCTTGGGCTTTAGAGTACGTGTAATTTACACGATAACTATTAGTTACGCAACAGAGATACTTAGCCTCGGGAAATGATTCCTATTTAGCTTGAGTCTATGGAGACTACTGTTCTAATTCTACGCGTACAACACAAGGCTTCCGATAGATCGACTATCCCTAGCAGAAACTCAGACGTTAAGATATATTTTTCGTTCTTACGTTCTCGGAAATATTATTATCCAATCGTAGACGAATATCCAAAGCATGTTTCGCGCACTTCTTTGCCCCTTTCCCACTTTAACCTTTGAATTTTTAATTCAAATATCTATTCAAAAGAGGTCGTGCATGAATCTCAATCCAAGCCACTGTTCAATCCTTTCTTTTTCCCGTGTAAGATAGGCTGCACGTATCACGCATCAAGTATTGTTCATGAAGAGGATTTTCGTGCTTCCCTGATCCTTAGACCTGCAGAACCGAAATACTTTATCGCTTGATCGCGGAAGGGTAGTTAGATGCTCGATAAAGTCTAGTCTTCTTCTCCCAAACGCTCTTATTTTCTCACTGCTTTTAACCCTTGTTAACAGTTCCTACTAGACTTACCCTAAACCCTCCAAAAGGTTTCTCAAAATCTGTTCCAAGCAATTATCTTTGTAATCGCTAATTTATTACCCTATAGGATTGAAATAATGGGGGGAAAAAATTCAACCGATCTCGATGAAACTGAAATAACGATTCGCAGGATTAGTATTTAATTTTATCAAGATATAATTTCTATTTGTCCGAACTGAGAGGCTTTGCCAAAGGAAAGACGATAAAAAGGTTAACTAGATTTTTCTTCGCGTTGCATCTTCGGAGATTTATTACAGCGCGACTTTCGCGTCGAGAAAGGAACGTCTGTGGCCTTTTTGCGCATTCTCTGTAAGCCAAGAACCCCAGAGAAAACAAGGGTAAAAAGCAGAAAAATAATTAAATACGCTGGATTCTATGAAACGTTACACCCGATTTTACCAGACAAACGTATTCAAGTTTCTTATGCAAATTGTCACACGAGAACGCGATGCAATTGAATCTGCCCCGACGAGACTATCCGATAGGTTACTTCAACGCTTTCCTTTCCACGATGGTAGTTTTCTGGTCTTTTTCCACCCAATGTAAAACGCGAAATGTTTATTCTGAAACCATCGAACGCTGCGCCGAGCTTCGATATGCGTTTATCTGGAAATTTATCATGATGTTGTCCTGCACAGTTTTGCCTATTCAAACAACGCGGAGCAGAAAAGCTGGCATCGCGCGCGATAGCTTTTGCGAATAGTCGAAAGAAAGATGCGAACGAAAAATCCGGGATATCCATGGAAGGAAAACATAGAGCTATACTTTATGGGAGAACTTCCGAGGGTAAACTGTAACTTTGCGTGTTTTCTCACTGTGATTTTACCCAGCTGAAATTGTAACGAACGATTTGTAGAATCATTTTTGTTTATCTTTAATTTCGCATCGAATATCTACCATCGAAATTCTCGTGTTTCCTGTTCCTTCCGTTTTTCCGTGCGAACAATATGTTCTAAAATTTGGCTATCGTTTTATTACTGCAAGTTGCTTCTCCTGTTTCTGCGTGCTATCGTTATATTTTTTACCATGCTCAAACAAGCCTCGTTAAACTCGCGCAACAAGTACACTTGTAAAAAAGCGTTATTACATTCCGGTTAGTCCGAGGTATGCTCTTGTGCAGCGTATACGAAAATGATACGTCGTAATTGCAATTTCAACTTCCTCCGTCGATCGCAATTTCCATTTTTTTTTATCGAATCATGCGTTTAAAGTTACACGCGAGCAGATTCGATCGTGATATATTTTCGAAAGATTTCGTTTCTGCCCGGCTCATTAATCCGATGCTGTTGGCGAATTCGCAACTTATGTATCCCTTATTTTCCTCGTCAGAGTAACCTGTCGGCGAACCTATTCGTTGAACAGAAACACGTGCAGCCCGTAAGTACAACGGGATTCGTATCGACAGTGAACAGATTGCGCTGTATTTTACGTGCCTGCCCAGCCATTTCGGTTCGTGGCCCTGGGTGGCTGCTCCTGGAAAAGCTGATAACGTAGCACGGTCAATTGTCGCCGACACACCGACGCTGGGGAATCGACCGAAACAGCCAACCCATTGACTAAAATCGCCGAAAGAAATTGGCTCTTAATGCTCGAAACTCTTAAGGAACTTTCCGCCTTAACGATCGGCCAAGGTGCGAAAAGCGTAGGTTCCGTGTGAACCGAGCCCTCATCGTACCGTACCTCGTCGTAAATCGGATTTAATAAAAGTCGGCAAACGTATCGTATGATTTTTATCGAACCCGTCTGCGAAACGTTTGATTTCGACGAGTCGTTTCACTGAGAATGCGCCACACGACCAAACAAAGCTGAACAAAAAATTGTTGGTCTTTGTTCAAAAAAAAAAAAAAAAAAAAGAAAGAAAGAAAGAAAATCAGAGCTACAATATGGACAGAATTTGTTTCTGTCCGAGCGTTGTTTGTCGTTCGATTCGCGTCGCTCTCTGACCAAAAATCACGTTGAGAATTTCGGCTTGGTAGAACAAGGGATAGTTTGATGGTGGATTTAGTCGAACAAGTTTCAGAGTGAAAAGAGGAGGACGATGCATTGGAATGCGAACGGGAAGACACCCATGGCTGGGTGGCATCTAAATGCCTTCGTTACCTACGCCAGAATTCATATTTCACGATTCGCCGACTAATATTGCGATCCATATCATTTTACGAAATGACGGCCGATAATAAATGATCGAAATAAACGTGAAAGGCGTGGGTATCGTCCACAATTTATATACACGCGTGTCTATGATGGACCATATTTTAACCAATTATCCGTTTGAGTCAGATCAAATTCTTGCTTCGTCCCCTTTCATCTAGAAGTCGCGTAAAATTTTAGGCGATAGATTGTTCATTCCTTGTTCAACTTTAACAAAAATACGGAAATGATTATAAAAAAAATATACGATTCTTCGAAATGAGATAGTAGATTTTGGCCCGCCCTATAGAAGGGATCACGACCACCGGTTTCATGGTGTGCGTGGTCTAGAGTATTCAACCCTAACACGACAGCGTAAGGGATGATAATTTTCCGCTCGGTCCAGTTTGCAGCACGACGTGCTTCTGAATAAGCGGATTAGAATTATCTTGGTAATGATAAAGGAACTAGATACACCATACGTGCCTCTAAAACATTGTTTAAAACAACTAATTTATCTCCAATTTTGATACCGGGACTCTGTCGGCTGTGATTCCTACTGTTTTGCGATATGCTAGTCGGTGATTTAATTCAATCCTTTCATAAATCTGTTCGCCGTTAAAGTGACGACGCGACGCGTACGTATATCGTCGGAAGGCGTGAAAATTTGACAACAGAGACAGCATGATTCGCGATGGCAACGCAATATGTATGGTAATGGCGACAGAGACGAAAACTGTCCCTCAGTTTCAAGCGTTCCCTTTCCTTCCCACGAGCCGGTCTTTCATCGCTTGTTCCCGATTGTCGACACTTCTCAAAATTGCCCTATCGCCATTGTCGTTCGTGTCTGAAGGGCTCTACCAGAACTCGAACAACGTTGAAAATGTCGATCTCTCGTGTCCGCGTGGAACGAGAATTCAGCCGAGTCCATTGTTGCCGGACTAAGCTATTTTTTTTTTCAACAAGAAAAAAAAACAACAGGTCCTACTGATTGAAACTCTCCATTGCATTTGTTGAAACTAACCAACGCGGATTCAATTGTTCCCTGTTTTCGTTTAGAAAGGAAAAATCGAATTGATCATGACCAACTAAATTGACAGCCAGGATTATCGACGATTCGCAAAAGGACTCTCTGAAAGTGGAATTTCTCAGCCATGAAGAGAAGCTAGGAGAAGCACAGAGTAATACCCGGATAATGAAATTCCCAAGAAAATTAATTAATCGAACTTGAGACATCCGTCCACTTAATAGTCGATTGCTGTCGCGTTTAGAGACCATCAATTATAATGGCACTGTGATCGATACGGAAGTCCAGACGGTTTTCTACGATGAGGATCAGCCTCGTTGTGATTTGAAATAATCGCGTTCAAGAAGTAAAAGGTACTGTGTGGACGTGTAGAACAATCGCATGGAACTCGATCATCGTTTTTCTGATCGTGGAAATCGACTCATTTCTTGTCCGAACGAGTTTAACCGGGACCAAAGAGGAGAGGGAAAGCTGAATTTGGGTTTAATCTGGTTGAACACTGAACGATTTCGCCATTGAACCTTTTTGATTCAATAATGCTGCCCCGTAGATTGAAAGACCTGAAAAAATTCTGTTGTTGGCCGATTCGGTTGAATTTTAGCAGTCGTAGATGACTTTCGAGTCCGGTGGATTTTTAAAAAATTTAGAGGAAATAAGATGAATAAAATGGGTGGGTCAGAAATGAAAAATCGATGCGTAGGTACGACGGTAGCAGAGGGATGCTCTGGTAGCGTCCATTTCTGCGACCAGACAAGATTCTCTGGTTCGGTAGGAACTCCTCGAGATTAGGGATGGCCGGAAGGGAGAAGAAGAAAAGGTAAAACCAAGGTTAACCTGCAAGTCGTGTTCGTACCAGGCCACTTACCAACGTTTCTTTTCCAAGCCCGTTCTTCCTCTGACCGCACATTTAGCACTTTTCTTCCCGTTATTTCCTCTCGATAGCTTTTACACCCCGTCCACGGTCCTCGTCCGGTCGATTATCTGAAAAAAAGACTACGACCTCTCCTGGTTTCCGTCGATTTCTTCGAAGAAAGGGGCGAAATAGGATGTCGGCTTTGATATTCACCCCTCCTTGTCTGGAATTCATGGGGTATTAAATTAGCTTCTCTTTTCTCGTGCAGCTTTACAAAACTGAAATACTGTCAAAGATTCACGATACTTTTCCAATTTTTTGGAAATTATATTTTTCGCCATTCTCCAACAATTCCGGTAGGGTGGAAATGACAAACGATTTTCATCGTAATTTATGGAATATCCATAAGTCTCTGCGTTGATGCAAAAACGAAGAGAAACTACGAGCTTAATTGCGCAAATGCTCACCTAACTCCATCGAAACAATTTAATCCTTTGATCATTTAGCATTCCGTGGAAAAGCAAAACAGAGGTAGAGTCCCTGTAACGCGGAGGGAACGAACGGTTCTCATTCGTTTTCGACGTAATAAATGCTGATTCATCGAGCTCATAAAATTATGGTCGAGGGATTTTTAAAAAGCATCGAGCTCCAGCTCCCCTCGTCGACCATTTTTTATTCGTTCATCGAACGTGAACGCGAATGCATATTTCTATCATTCTTTGCCCGCGTTGTCCTCCTTTTATTTCACCCTCTGCTCCATTCACCACTGCGATATGTCCGCCCGTTCCAATCTCTTTCACCCTTAAGTTCGTGCATCGCGATATAAACGACGCATCCACTATCTGGGTTTAGTCAGCCTGAAAATGAGCAAAAATATGACAAGCAGGAGATGAGCCTGGTCGTTTGCATCGCCGATGTTTAAGGAATATCTCCTTCGGAAATCGCGTGTTTAACTAGCTACTAGATGCACGCGATTATGATGCTTCCTTATCGCTCAGTGGTAACACGTACCTCATTTTATTAGCCTGAAAACTCGTTCGCGAAGATTCGTTCGTAAAGATGAGCAAGTCTGATGTAAGAAATGAAACTGGCCGCTAAAGTTTCACCCTTTCTCGGCCAAGATTCTAAGAATTCTGAATATTAATATCCTGCGCGGGATGGAATATCCGAGGGCCAACGAGCGAAGAGAAATGAATGGTAAAACGCTGCAAGACTGGAAATTAAAATGGAACGACAATGAAGAAAGGTATAGAGACTGACAGACAGGAGGAAGAATCCTCGAATTTCGACAGTTCTTTAAGCCGGCAATCTCATATATCCCGAAGCTTCGGTCTTTCTTGCGACCCTCTCTTTATTACGCTTCCTTTATTCCTACTGTTACATTGACCGAAAGCGAATTCGTTTATTTACATGTTTTTTTATCGAGGTTGAAATCCCCGTCCGCGGAATTGATTTCTCTTACGCTTTACCGAGTTTTCGAATTAAAAAATAAGCTGTCGGTCGTTTCTCTCGCTCCCACTCCAAGGATTATAACACAGCGACATCAAAGACGAAAGAATAGTCTTTGAATTATCGATGCAATTACGAGACTACTGGATAATGATCGCGCCTGTAAATAACGGGATTGAATAAACAATGGCGAAGCATAGTTTGAAATTAGCCGAGTCTCGCACGAACGATAATAGGACAGGAGCCTGCAGAAGCCGCTGTCTGAGAACTATTTAATGGTGGCCGCGCGCACAAACACCAGGCATGCATAACACCGCCTTCAAACTCGCTGATATTAGCGCGTCCTGTCCGTGAATTCGCCAGAGGAGAGACCCCAATGGGTATGCAAATATGCGTGATTTAATAGGAAAACCAGTGCGCGCATGCAAATTGTCGTAACGAGTTCAGACGTCGCAAAAAGGCACGGTTTACAGCTTTATAGGGCTCGGGCCGACTTTCCGACGGAAACTGAAAAAGAATCTGTTTCCTGGTGAACGGAGAGGAACCGTAATCTGGGTCATGAAGTGGAGGATTGCATGAGGGAATACGATGCGAGGAGTAAGTAAACTCGAGACAAGGAAGGATGAGTCAAAAAGTGTTTTAAGAGAACTTGGTTTTCTACTTCTGGTTCAAACACCAATGATCCACGCAAGCTGCCCTTTCACCGCGCAAACAACGCTAATTCTTCGATTTAAAAACACTACCCTTGTCGATTCGGCTCTATATAAATGCAAATGTAACGATCAACACGGAAATTAAAAGACCTTAACGAAAAAGTCTTGCGTAGCATCGATCGACGAGATATTAAGGAGACATATTGAGAGACTAGATTCAATTTTCACAATATTAAAGCTGAAACAAGCGAAATCGACCGATGACGCGTATATGACATGGCAAACGAATCAATTGTCGACCAGTCGCCAAAAAACGCCGAAAAATCGACACTTTTCTTCCCTGAAAATTTAACGGACAATTTCGCTGTTCATTTTCCACATTTTTAAATAAACTGTACATCGGTGTATCGCGCACAGTAATGGATGCCAGATAAAAAGCTTTTGATAATGACATCAAATGACGCATTGATTTTATTAAACGAAACCGTTGTCTCTTTTTTTTATTTTCGTCCCCTTTCTTCAACCTGTTTTTGTAGCGCGCAAACGTTTCGAAAAAAGCCCTTTGAATGCGCGGTTCGCGATTATTAAATATAACCCAGGGACCCTTTGTGATAAATGAAACTGTACAGTAGACGCGTTGCAATGTTATAAATGAATTTAATCAGCCCGCGGTGAAAAAAAATTTCTATGGACACACCGCTTATCGCCGACAATGCGCATTACTTTTAGCGTTTACCGTGCGTTTCGCTTTTCGAAAGAGAAGTTCAGCGATGCTATAGATGCTATCCCGTTCTCGATAAGTTGTAGGCAGAAGGTCCCCAGACTCCTGGAGATAAGGAAAGCTTCTTAATGTCAAATCGATGGGAAAAAGATAGTATACAAAGCTGCCAGCAAATCGAAAAGAATACATCTTTTCAGAATGCATCTTTCTGCTTTGTGGCGGGTTGCCATGTACCACGTACTTGGATCTTTTGTATTTCAAGCAGATACATGATCAATACCAGCAAGTTGCGATAATAACGGGGAAAAAAAAATCAAAAAAGAAGAAGACAGGGCGATTGTTCGAATCGATCCTTCTGGATGGAAGAGCTTTATCGGAACCAACTATTTACGAAAATCGTGAGAGCAGAAATTACGGAAAGTGCTTGCACCAGACGTTCCTCTTGAATGACACGTTTCACGCACAAGGGCTCGAATATTACCTTTAACCATCGAACGATTCGAGAACAAGGCAGGATACATTGACAGGCTTTCATGCCTGAAAGCGTCTCAAATAGGCATGTATGCTGTGCATATTAAATGGGAGTAGCTGAAAATTAGCATCAAAATCGTTGGCAATGTTCTGTTAAACGAGAAACTTTGAGCACTCGTTGAGAGAGTAAATGTTAGGTTATCCTAGATTATTGTTTGCCAAAAGACTGAGTAAAGCGATAGGTGTTCCCGCATGGAGACTCAATTATTCTTTTTATCGAAACTATCCTCTTTGCGAAGCATCTGGCAGAAAAAACATTGACGGTTAAGATTTATTATCAAGCATATTACAAGCGAACGTGGGCGGGTACGAGGACGAAACTTCTTATTGGAGTCATGTTTAATTAAAGCGGTCCCGTGATTCGCGTGAATTCGCAAAAGTGCAATTTATGCGACCGCATAGCAGTCCGCGAATTTTAATAAAATTCCTCTTTCTTTCGGTCTCGTTTTAATGTGCTTTGCGGCGAACAGCGTGTTTCATTTCGAATATTTACTGTTTGGTCGAAATCCATGCGCGTGCGTACGTCCGCCGTCGACTATCATCTTTTGCCACTTTTTACGATTTCGAAAACGAAATCGCATTTTAAAACCTGAAACTTTACGACTGACTACGCAAGACTGTCTTCCGAGCTCGGTTCGACGAGCGTCAATTGAAACGGAAAAACGGTCTGGAACTATCGGTGAGACTGTCCGTTTGGTTGTTCATCGACCCTTCAATTATCGACTTCGTGTCCAAGCTTGCAACGTTCCAAGAAACAACCGCATCAAAGGAAGTACGGTAGTTCTCGCGTTATCTGAAATTTAATTCCAGTGTGTCGCCTTTTTCCGCTGATTGGTCATGAGAATTGCTGATATAATTATACGAAGAAGAGAAAGGAATCCATTCTCGATGGTGAACGGAGAAATAACCATATCAATTATTGTTCCCATCGAATTAGATTATTAAAAGAATCGACCATGCCGATAATTGTATCCAATGAGCTACAAACAATGCAACGATCCGCTATGCGTGTTAAATTCCATTGGTACTCTTCGCATAATGCGCATCGATTGCCGCGTTCACCGTGGAATTCCCGTAGGCATCGCAAAGGCGGCTTACAATTCAATTATATCAAGCTACACGCTCTCGTGTGGCGTGTTGGCTTAATGCTTCCTCGCTGTGGATAATTAAATTAACGAAGTAATAAAAGCAAGACGTGCCCGACTCTACGAGCATCGCAATAGGTTCGCCCACCCACTGGAATCAACTTCGGCAACTTTCCCAATAAGTTCCAAAGATTTTTAATAATTCAGCTTGGTCGTAACTTTGAGGCGAATCGTGTTGCAACTTTTTGTGCAATGTTGCAGAAATTGTCATAGCGTGTAACAATTTAATAGATACTGGTTGATTCGCTCTCGCGATATACTGCAGCTTTCAAGAGAAGCTAATGTTGTAAGCGTTAATCGAGGAAATTTGATCAAATAGAGAGCTTAATGCGGTACAAGAGACGCGTTCTAGCGCAAGAGATGTAAAGTACACCGCATCTTGACGAGATCATGCGTTTGGCGAACGTCTCGCTGATTAATCGATCAATTTTAGAAAATGGAAGCGATGAAATATCCTTAAGATCGAGCTGGATCTTTTCCCGTTAGCAATTTTTATCTCATATTGAAAATAATAATGTCACAGATCGGATACCATGGAAAAATGTGGGATGCCATTATCGAATAATTTAATTAATTCTTACTAGTTGCAAGCTACAAGCATTTACGTTCGAACGGAATATAGATCATGCGTTGGAACATAATTCACGATCTGATATAATTAATCCTTAAGTATGTTTACCCGAAGTTTTGCCCACTATCGTTGGTACATTTGCGACTGGAGATTCAGAATTAATTGTATTGTCTCCATTATTCCAAAGTGGTCTTGATCCTGCTGGCCTATTCAAGTTCCTCGTACGTGCCAAACCGACTCTCTGTTCTTCGAAAGCTATTTATTTGAATGAAATACCGAGGAGAAGCTTGGTCGCTTCGCTATACAAAGCCTAAGGAGGAGGGCATTTCTTGTCTGACTATACACCGGATGAATTCCCTTGGAAAAGCTTCCTCGGTGATGGAAACGAATCGCCGTGGCGCGTTTCATCGTCGCTGAAATTTATACGACGCGAGGAATCGAAGTGTGTTAAAGATATAATGCTAAACAAACACGGAGCATGGGAGGAACGCATATCGTGACCACGTTCAATGTTTTCCTTTCATTTTGAACCAAAAATAAATACGATTTCTCGGTTGCGATGGATCTTCCGCGAGAGAAAAACCGAAATGAATCCGCGTCGATTCTTATTTTCCTCTTTTCTGTTGCTACTTTTCGAAATCTTACGATAAAAAGCGTACAAGTATTGGTGAAAGTTCTATAACTGAAGAGAGTCGCGCGAAATGCTTGAGCTTTAATTACACGAACAAAATGAATGCGAATCCTCAATACGGATAAACTATGATTAAAAAATAATCTCTGGAGGTATTTAACTTCTCCCCCTACTATACTTCCTGAGACGTAATCATATTGCCGGGCAATTTTAACCGGCATTCATTCTGTAATTCCTTCCTAATTAACGTACTGTGAGTTTGAATGAATTTACAGGAATAAGAAGCGACTCGGCGATGTATGCAAATTACCGTCAGGTAGAACGGTTCCTGGAACTTCTCAGTCTTAATAAACCGTCTGCTGTATAATGATTCGTCTCGGAAGTAATATAATAATGGAATTTATGCTGGGGGAATATGAAGTTATTAGCGAGATGGAAAAAAATGACCGATAAGTTTGAGTCGCTTCGACTCGACGAACTCGACGAAAAATTAAGATGCCTCTTGACTCGCCTCTCCGTTCGTGTTTCCGTGTTTTGCGCTGTTTCAACGTGCGATTTCTTTTTCCCAAGCCCGAGACAAGAGGCTAATCAGATCCTCTCGCCGCTGCTTTCTCCGAGAAAATTTATTTCCCTCTCGGCAAAATATTTTCGTCTCTTTCTTTTTTCAGTTTTATAAGAAGATTAATGTTACCTACGGTCTTACGGAGAAACACGTACGCGATACCAAGCGACAGGTAAGGCACGATAAGATTCCATTTATTACCAGGACCAAAACGATCTTTAATTAACACGAGCAACGAGAAGCTGTCAAGCTCGATCATCCAGAATATATTCTGTTAGCGTCCATCCATCGATATCGAGCAAATCCAACTAGTTCCAATCTTGGACAAAGTCTCGTTTCGCGTTAATCGATCGCGTAATCTGCGAATACCTTGGTACAGTCTGGCTACCGTTTCCAGGAGGAAGACGGAGTTTCTTGGTGAAACTTTGATGATACCACCCTTCTCAACCCCTACAAACGAGCCTAAAGCGATGAACCATGAATCCTATCGCTCAAGTCGAAGCTCAAATTGCCTTTCGATAACGCGTCTTACAACATAATCGAGCTTGTACCAGTTGAAGCTCTCCTACTGGTCTTACAAATTGAATGCAACCATGTGGTCACGAAACATTTAACGTTCGAAGATCTAGCCATCAAATGGACGAGTTGTTCGTTGTTAGATCAATTTTCATACGAGTGTCTATTGTTTGGTAAAAGAGGATAAACTTCTATTTCTCGGATAAGTTTTCATTGCTCGGTACTAAGAGTTCGAATTCCAACTTTTATTCAGCGATCACTGATTTTTATCAGCATTCATACTTTCTGGGAATAGAGATTCCAAGTCGATTCCACTTAAGATATCGTTTCACTGCCCGTGAATCGAACAAAACTACGAAGCACGCGGGATAAATGGATTCGAAGTAATGCACGCTCGCGAGGCTCGATCAAGACATTGTTAAAATTACCAAGTTATCGAATTATGAACGCTGGCGAAGTTCTACTTGTTGAGAATGGCTTGTGTTAACTATCCAGTGGAAACGGAATTAACGTCCTGCCTCTTTGTTTCTGGCTGAATAAGCGAACCTATTCGTTGCCACTCTATAAAATACAGTCGCCAGAGCCAGGACATTGAACTCCTTATTTAGTACCCGTGGAATTAACCAAATCCTATTCTCGGTTAGTTAACGGTTACGTTGTAATCTTGATATTCATCGGATAGTGCGGGATGCAGCTTCATCTCAACGTTGACTCAATCATCGAGAAGTTTTTGCTGCTGTCACGCGGATGTAATTTTCTAATTAAAAGTCTCCGAGATTAAAGGAACGAACGCGTCGAAGTTCGTAAATTACTCTTCCTTCAGTTTCGGAACATTTATGTAAGAATTCTTAGATAGAAAAACATAAACGTTTCCATTATATTTTGTTAAATATTTGAAATAACTGAAACGAGAAGTTTTAGGACAATGTAAAATCGTACGTTGTTTTTCTTTCCAACCTATCGACAAACAAAAGCTTGAAAAAATCTGTAAATTTAATTCATTTACTATCGCAGGGGTTTAATTATCCAGTTTAAACCATTTTAAATATATTATAATGATTTAATTGTAATACAATATATTTAATGCATCGTAACGTAAATTGAAACCATTTTCGATTTATTGACTCACAATTAAAAGTCTTTCGTTTATCAACTATAGAGAAACGAATGCGTACCTTCAATTTGCACAAAAAACAGGAAAAAAGAACACTAGCCAGAGTGGTGTATCTGTCGATAATTAACCGCTAATTAAGCGGCCATTTCGTGCCGAAAATATTCCGGCTCTAACGAAGTCGCAGCACGCGGAATACCTGCTCATAAAAGCGAACGTGCAATCGCGAAAAGCGTTCGCGGTTGCCATTGCACACGTTTTTAATACCAGGAAGCCGAGAGCGAATCCTGTCTGGGTCAGGGTAGAGTTTGAAGAGGCTTCTTGATGACGACGACCGCAACGCGTGATGCACTTGAAAAAGCAACTTTCGAATCTCTTGAGCGACATCCTTGCCAGGGCAGCCACTTCAATGTGTGGTCCATAATTAAGACCGCGAGATAACGAAGTTATCATCAAGAACCAGCATCGCGACCGTGCCTTAACGCCATCCGCTTTTATCGTGACGACAGCATATTCTTTTTTTTACCCCTTTTTCTAAGACGTGTGTGTATTCTAAAACGAGACACTCAGGGTATCAAAATTCCTTTGAATAGAACTCAGAGATGCAATTAAAGTGTAAATTGAATCAACGCTGCTTCTATTTTACCATATTTATTGCCATTATCGCGTGTTACAATCTTCGTTATTCATCGTGTCTATTGTAAAGGCTACTGGTATTCACACAAAGCAAAAGATCCTTTTTGCATCGATCGATGCTACTATATTACGTTCACGTGAATTTTGTTAAAGTGCATACAGGATTGTGTATACCTAAGGCTTGGTCATCCTTCAACGTTCTTTCGTCTCAGCATTTTTCTCGCTCGTTCCATGCATATTTCAAAACCATGAAACGCAAAAAGAGGGATGTTAGTGTTACTTCAGTTCGCCTTCCGGCCAGTCGTCCTTAGAATAATTGGGACACCCGAACTCGTAAATCTCCATTCTCTCTGCCATGATTTCTTGTATGTACGGGCGCAGATATCGATATTCCAAGTCCTGCTCGTACGTGATCCATTTTTCCTTGGGCAGATACGTTTTCAGATAGTCTAATTGAGCCGCTCGTATGAGCCTGGAAATTCCGTAATCCCGGCTACTCGAGGATTTACACATAGTTTCGCTCTACACTCGGCTTGCAAATATGCCAACCGAATATTGGCCAGCAAAAACGTAGCTATATAAATTCGTCAACTGTATGCACAATTAACGAACCAACATATTTTAACGAATACCTAAAATTTCTCGCGTCCAGAACGTCTTTGGGCAATCGACGCAATGCCTCGTACATCACAGGGTCGTCGTAGTCCCTCACGTCGTCGAAATAAAGTCCATACTTGTTATATCCTGACCAATTGTACGCGAATTTCTTGAATTTGTATCGCCAGTCGTTTCGATCGCTTCGACTCTGACTCTTGTAACGTTTGACCATGCTCGCAGGGGTTTTAAGTATCGTAAATATTCTCGACATCGTTTCGAACAACGAACGGATCTAACCCTAAAAGCAATATTGACACCAGATACGACATCGTTGGAAAGACGATCGTTCGTCGATTCTCGATTGAACGGAATAAAACTGGCTCGTTCATCGAAGTTTCGCGGTGATAAGTTTTTCATTGATCTTTGCCGAACTTTGTTCCGCTTAATAGCTCAACGATTCCATCGTCTACGCGCAAACGAATTTCCATAATTGAAGAAAGATTTCACGAACCGGTTAACTTTAAAGCGAGCAACTTCTGCTTTCAGACTCAAATTTGAAAGAACTTCTAAAAAGTTTCGCATACCATTATGAGACAATGCTCCGTGAAAACGCGTTTTCATTTTTCGTGCTCTCCCCCTTTCATCTTTCTTAACTCCACGCTGTTTCCACCTCCGCGTTGTTACTCACGAAACATTCTAATATCGAACGTATACCAAAGCACGCTCTAAGAAAATTGCTGCTCTCGTCAAGGAGAAAAGTTAGAGACGCAGCGTATCGTTCGACGATCCAGTTTTGCCAAGTTCTTACGCGATTATCGCCCCTCGCAAGAGTTTAATTCTGTTTAAAATTCAACTTCCTGTGTTCTCCATCCATTACGCCGTAGACTCTTTCAATTTTTCGTAGAAATTGAATTCCTCGGCGAGAAAGAAGCCTCGATGCTTCGCGACCGAAGCGAGCCTGTTTGTCGTGTTTAATGGATGAGGCATAAAGATGAGGGTAACTCGTATAATAGAGTGAAATCCAATCACTCGAGTCATAAATTTCGATACAGCCTTATTCGTAACACCGGTGTAAATATTGAATGAAATATAAGTTTGAAGATGCCCGAAATATCTTTGAGACATTGTATTTTAAAAACCAACCGTTAACACCCGTATAAACACGAGAAGCTTCGTCTGCCAGGATCCGAAAGACTTCCGGTGGCAAACGCAATATTTCACTTGGTCGTTCTCGACTTCAACCCCATGTACAAAGTGTTAAACATTAAAATACGGTTGTGGAACGCTCGCGAGCCGGGCAAAAAAGCGAACAGTCAGGAAATTATTCTTGCACAGTTTTCCACGAGATCCGGGGGAAACGTTGCCCGAACGATTTATGCGAGAGATCGGACTGAGACAAGCCGAGCGGTGGGTATACGTGCGTGTACGTTTCCTCTGGAAGATTGGGCCGCGCATACACTTACAATGAACATTACACGAGACGGTATAGGGAGGAATAGGATTTATATCCAGTGGCTTGGTTGGTAACGTGCCACTGGCACTAGCTGACCACCCCTTTATCGTTCGCCCTGCTATGCCGGTTTCCGCCTCTGTTCGTTCCACGCGGCCACACTCTCTCGTCTCTTCGCCGATCGCATCGTTTTTGCGAATTCCCTTGGGATTTCGAATGCACGCGCGTTGTCTCTTAAACTGGTTCTCCATTTTTCCTTTGCCAACACAATTCATACATGTCAGCTGGAACACGCGTGCAATTTACCGCGTGTTCAGAACCGTCCAGACTGTCGTGTCGCGACAGTTTCAAACGGAATGGAACTCATTCGTCTCGTACCGTGTCCGACACGCCTTTTAGATGAGATTCGCGCAAATTTCTAATGGCAGTGGTGAAAAGTTTCTTTTAGATTTAGAATTCAAAGCGGTTTATCGCTTTGAAGCCCATAAAAAGGTTAGATTTACTCGGAGTTTTAGTAAGAAAGCCGAAGGGATAAAGGACGCGATGCTTTAAGTTGCTGAATCGATTAACAGTTAAACACACTCGTTATAAAATATTTAACGAAAAAGAAATATCAGATTGATGCAAAAAGAAGAGGAAAATTCTGAAATTTTTTATTCAAATCGAAATAAATAATTGGCGAACCGTTCCGTTCTGATGTTGTTTAATATTTCCACAGATGGAGAGCTCAGTGGTTCGGCTGTGGTTCCAGTAAATCTCGAACATCGCGATCGAGCTCCAGTGGGTCACGTTTACGTAGCCTCCGCGTGGTTCCAAGGTAAACGTTCTTCCTCTTGTAATAATACGTTTCCGGAGATTCAAGTTCGAGTTAACGGTGAAAGCGTGTACTGAAATATCGAAGATCTTATTCGGTAAGATCGAGAAATTAAGCGATTTCCGTTCCACGTACAGGCGTCGATTTGCGAATATTTTTTAAAGAGGTCGACGGTTCGCTTTTTACGAGCAAACGTGGCGCATTTCATGTCTCAAGTTTTTATTCGGGGTCGATGAAAGTTGAAGTAATTCGAGGATACCGCGAACCTGTCCTCTCCAAAAGACACCGCGGTCAAAGAACTCGTCTTTCGACGAGTCAGTTCGTCGGAGTTATGGTCGAACCTCCGGACGAATAAAGCATGAAACGTGGGTACTCCGTGGAGTGTAATCCACGCAGAAAGAGAAAAAATGAAGACGAAGATAAAAGAGAGAAATTCGTTGATGGAATTTTCTATCGAAATTCTCTACCGTCAACCGTATCGATGCTTCTCGTTATCGTTCGCGAGAACGTTGAAAATTTTTTCTTTCGAGAGCTTCGTATAAATTCGTACGTTTTACGATGCCCACCAAATAGAAATAGAAACTGCAGACCATGAATACCGTGAGACTTAAACTCAGTTTTATGATTTGTTCGGCGCATCGGCGATAAATTGATCGAAATAAGTAATGCTTTTTTATTAATTGACTACATTTAATTCAACCCCCTTCGTTCGATAATACATCGCAATGGTTAATTTAAATGGCCGAATTTGTGAATGAATCGATAATTAGGATATTAATGCGAAACAGATTTGCTCATCAAATATTCGTTGTGTATTGGAACGTGATTAATTAAGGAACGCGTGTCGATCGGCGATCGTTGCCTTAAATTCCATAGGCACAGCTAATTGTTCAACCTTCGTTCACGCGCGAAACATTACCCCTGTGATCATTAATCGTGATACGCGTGGATGATAGCAGATTTACGTGTTATCTTCGTTACCTTTGATCTACGTCCATTCAAAG
Organism: Ctenoplectra terminalis; assembly: GCA_019453375.1. Lineage (NCBI taxonomy): Eukaryota > Metazoa > Arthropoda > Insecta > Hymenoptera > Apidae > Ctenoplectra > Ctenoplectra terminalis. Next base: position 52,567 of record SMSQ01011965.1, on the reverse strand, counting down.
TAAATGATATTTGCCAAATTGGAAAAAAAATTCCAATAAACGTTTCTTCTTTTCGTGATTGGAAAATTTCTTAAAAGCGTAGTGCACTCTTCGATAATTAATAATATGGACGACTTCAAAGAGCCTCACAAAAAGAATTTAACTCGCCTACAATAATCGATCTATTTATTTCAATCGAAATACACTTTATGGAAAAGATATACACGATGAAAAAGAAACTTTTATTTAAACTAACAGGAAATTACGGTTTTCCTACGTCAAAGTTTACGGACAATGGACCCATTTTCAGTGCTTGATGAATACCAACTTTCGCAGATTCTGCATTTTCTTTCATATTACTTAATATATTTCTTCCGTGCTCAAGAAATCTTCTCGCCAATCTTTGATCCGGCTGTTGATCTTTATTGTCAGTTTCGGGCTTCGATTTCGGTTTGATCTTATCTAAGATGAAGCTAAAAATTTTTTTAACCGGCTGTCCGGGCAGACCAACGATCTCCAAGTGTCCATTGTTAAATCTTAGCAAGTTCGAAAAATTGCCAAGACGTTGATTATCGATGAGACTTTTAAAATTCTTAGCTAGTTCCTCCACTTTTCCTCCCAAAGTATCAGCATCGACTTGCCTCTCCCGCGAGTGTTGATCTTCGCTACGATCTCGGCTGAAAAACAAAAGAAAAAAGCTGTACGCGTGCGGATCAAGGCTAAGTTTGCCGTTCGGATTGAAAGCTTGCCTGGAGAATCCGGCATCTCGAGTGTCTTGCTCTCCTCCTTTCTTTTTCCCTTCTTCCACCGATCTTCGATTTAATTTTCGCGAAGAAACTTGTTCGTTCCTCTCAAAATCAGTCATCTTTGGCGGTCTAAAAACTATCGAGGAAAGTTTGTCGTCAGATATCGGAAGTTTATTCTTTTGAGAACTATCAGGTTGTTGATTTTTCAATGCAATTTCCTCGGTCGATTTCTGAAAAAGTGTACAGCGCTTTGAAGTCTTTTTCGCTCGTTACGATGCTCTTCTCCCAAGGAAAATATCCTCCGGGCAAAAAAAGCTAAGAACCGAGTGAAGTAATTAGCCCGCATTATCATTCAAACCTACCTGCTCGAAGTTTTTTTGAAAGAACGGTGGGAGTTTGACAAAGGTTTCCCCGTAAGCTGCAGGTTTCTTTTCCGATGCAATTACTCGGCGATGGTAATTCGGGTACTCGGAATTTCCATCTCGTGTCAACTGATCGTTGCAAGTAGCTCTTAGGAAAAGACAAACGCAGTATAATGCGAAGAAAAAAATTCTATGAGACATCACAGGTATCCTCATCGTGGTAACGGTATCAGTTTAGACTATTTTCACTCGAACTTTGATCCATTTTTTGTCAAAAGCGCGGTTTTATAGAAGCATAATCTGGCACGTGTTCAAGAAAACTTATCGCGTCAATCATAAAACATTCTTCAGGCTTGTTAGAAATCAAAGAACGTCACCTAATTATCGTTTGCACAATCTGTTGTAGTTGGAATTTTTGATCAAGTTAAACACAGCTGGGCCTGTCAGGCAAATGGACAGGCATCTCGAGGACGCTTTTTAAAAGAACATAAATAATCGTTGACGTTTCAAGACAACGATCAATAGGGATAGTTTCTTAAAGCAGAAATGCTTCGAAAATATTTTCGATACGAATCGGTAAAGAATTTTCTTACGACAGCAGGATTTCCGAAAAATTGGGCATCAACTGTACTGACCGGTCGAGGCACGCTTGTGTATCGACGAAAAGAGTATAACTTTGGCAAGGGGAGATCGAAACTTTGTCCAACTATCGTCGTTTTTCACGCAACTTTTCTTCTTCCCCTTTCACGAACACTCGGGCATTCGTAACATTTTCGCGGAAACTTTATCGTTTCCCGATCATAACGCAACCTGCTTGCTCCCCTCGGGATGAACTGAAACGATCGCTGAACGCACTGATTTCGAACGATATTAAAGTCTCTGAAAAAGCAACCACAGAACGGAGGAAAAAATAGACGCCTTTCAATCAACGTTCCCTTGTACGATCGCTTTTCTTTTACAAAGTCGAGGAAAATTCGCGTTCGTCCTTTGGGAAAGCGTCACAGTTTCGCTCCTTTATGAAACCATCACGTACGAGCCTCGGGTTCAGCAGCTCGTTCGGACGAGCTAATTGTGAACGTACCTTAACACTCGGTGCTCCGTGTTGCATTTTAATGCGACACCGTAGAATCAACGACACGGACGATTTTTGGACCATGTTTCGCGATGAAAAGAAGCCACTTAATTAGGAGAAGTTTATAAAATAAAAACACTCGACTTTCTTTTTTTTTCTCGTACAGAATCCTAGAATGAACATCGATGAGAACTCTGTTCGTAGTACCTAGAGTAGAATCGAACAATTTTCTATTTGGTCTCGTTACTGGTTTCCTTTTGTTTCTTCCGCTAAATGGAATTTAGGTGAAAATGCATGAATATTGCATGAACGTCGTGCACATCTAAGATACCTTTCGAGCAAATGGGATTGCAATCGGAAGTTTCAAGCTGCGCGTATGTACAGAGCCGCGATATTTCGGTCAGCAATTACTGCTACCGGAAATGGAACGGTAGCCATCGTAGGCCATTGCCGAATGAATCGTCCGAGCAAATCGATGCTGGTTCCAGTAAATTTGATTCGGACCTCGCTTCGATTTATTATGAAGCTTCTGTATAAATCGCTTAGCGACAGATTGAACGCTAAAATGACCCTCTTAGAAGCGGAACTGTCGTTATTATATTTGGCTATGTTCGGAAGTGAATGGAGAGGATTATTTAAATTACATCAGATATTCATTGACGGTATTTTTATTGTTTTTGGTCGATACAATTATCAGGCTAAACATATTGTGCGTGCTTGTGCGAATGTACGTTATACAGATTCTTGTGCTTTTCTATACTCGAAGACGCTTCCACGTTCGATGAATCCTCGAGGATTTTTTTCAACCGGTCGACCTTTCTCACCGGGAGGACCGCAGCCACCGCCTCCAGGAGTTTCCAGAATAAATGTGTCCTGCGTAAAAACGTTAAAAGCTTAAACAAATACTAAACGAAACTCGATACACCATCAACCGTTTCATCGTTTTGTATTTTTCTACGAGACATGAAATTGGAGACCACGAAACGTGTAAGTTCGGTATTGCGAACGTAAATGGAGAAACGACTTACAAGAAGAAAAGTTGGAACCGATAATCGTATTCCATTTTCTTCGACGTCCAAACAGTGGCCCGAGATATAGTGTGGCTTCGTCCTTCCAATAACAACGAGAGTAATATCGAGGCAAATTTTTTAAACTACGTATCGAGAGAAATGTGAGCTCTAGCATGTTGCAAACAGTCTCGATCGCGTCGGTCGAGATAAAATTTTTTACGACTCGACGTAAAACGCGAATAGGTTCGTTGCTGTTTCGCTTCCTTCAAACTGACGCGATCCGCAATTTGCTTTTTCCATCATATCGCAAGATTTTTACAGCGACGCGTAAATTTTTATGCAATTCATACTCGCGCGCCAAGGAATGCTCGGTGTAAAACGAATTAGGATTTTTCTTACCCCTGGACATACTGGCACCGCGGTTTTCGGTCCCAGGTTGATCCTCCTACCATCTGCTCTTTGCAACGTGTTTCTTCCTTTTTGGCCCGGCTGTCCTCCTGCTAATCCTGGTGGACTATTTACTCTTCTCTCCGTTAATACGGACAACGTCATAGGTGCCCTGTAAAAGAAACAATCGTAGATGCATAATATAAAATTCGAGGAACATTTGCGATCAAGTGTCGTTCGGAACGTTCGAAATGAAGTTTAATTACCTGAAAGTAGTTTCACGTACGACACCGTCGCCACCGGGATGAGAACCAGCTCCTCCACTTCCGGGTCGAAGCGAAAATTTATTAAGAATAACTGGATAACGAAGTTCTAATATCTCTGGGTCAGTGATTCTCGTATTAGTCATGTGCGTGTGTACTCCACCTCTGCCGTCCCACGTTGGTCCCTTTACAAGTAATCGTCCGGTAAATATATCTCACGAATTTGAATAAAAAGACCAGAGCACTCGAGTTTCTTACGGCTCCACTGCCTCCAGCGACAGTTTCATAATAGCCCCATTCTTCAGTGCCGAGTGTAACATTGTTCATGCAACCCTGGGATGCTGCGCAAGCTCCGAAAGCTTGTAAAACTACGTCGACCACGCGTTGAGACGTGAGCACGTTGCCACCGACCACTGCTGCCTCCTCCGATGGGTCCAGAAGAGATCCCTTGGGAATAATTACGTTCACGGGTTTCAGACAACCCTGAAAAATGAAATAAAATATCTAAAAATGAGCGAAGTAAAAATTAAAAAATTCGTTTTTACGTTTAACAAGATGATAACGATGGATAGTTAAAAAAAGATCGATGTTACCTGGTTCAAGGGAACGTCTCTACCCACTATGCACCTCAAACAATAAATTAATGCAGAAAGGGTGATAGCACGCGGTGCGTTACAGTTTCCCCATACTTCGTATCCTGTACCGCTACAAATTTTAATTCTTTCTTTAAATACAAATCTTAAAGACACCGATTATATTGATATTAAAAAAACTTACGTAAAATCACAGACTGCTTCGCCCTTTTCTATATCGATACTCAGAAGGAACTTAATAGGACTTCCATCGTCCAGATAATCTACCGCAGTCGCTACAGTCCCTCCGGTTTGCTCGAGAAGCTTTTTACCTACAGATTTTAACATATCTCTTACAGCAACTTCGGCGTTGTGCTGAATGTGGCCCATGTAAGCTTGCACCACGTCGAGACTGTATATATCGATCAATTCGTTGACCAACAGTGATCCCTGTAATAGAAGTTCGTTAAAAATTATTAATGAGAACTCAAGATTATCGATCGAGACAATTACTTTGTGATTAGCTGCAATTTGAGCCTTAAGATCGCTCAGGTTGTCGGACAAATTCCTGGTTCCGGAACTCCCTGGGATCTTTCCTGGAGCCATTAACGCTTCCGTCAATTCTTTCTCTTTGAACACACCTTTGTGCACCAACAGGAAACTCTTGAAAGCCGCTCCTTCCTGTGGAAGAACGTAACTCATTGTTAATCGTAGTATAAATGGTTCTAACGTTGACGCTACACGAGAGTGAAAAAATGACATCGATCAAAACTGTAAGATTTTTTCGAAGAATGATCCCACCTGATTCAAAGAAGTCGAATGCGGCGGCATGGAACCAGGCGTTATGCCTCCGATATCAGCGTGATGTCCTCTGCTAGCCACAAAGAATACCGGTTTCTCCACGTCTCTGTCCAAACACATTTCCAATTCAATCGGACGCAAAACAAATCGAATTAGAATCATTAAACCTATAAGAAATTAAAAAGACAAATACTTGTAAAACACAGGAGTGATGACGGTAAGATCCGGAAGATGCGATCCCCCAGCAGAGGGATGATTCGCCAGAATCACATCCCCTCTCGAGAATTCTCCATTGAATGCCTTGATCTGACACTGTACGGTCTCTTGCATGGCACCCAGGTGCACAGGTATGTGCGGAGCATTGGAAACCAGGCCGCCATCAGGCCCGAAAACCGCGCAAGAAAAGTCCAGTCGCTCCTTGATGTTCGTGGAGATGGAGGTTCGCTGAAGAATCCTTCAAGGCCAAGATTCCAATTCATAAAACCCTCGAACGTTTATAGCAGAATACTCTTCGTATTCTTCATATTCAATACTCTTCTACCTGCCCATTTGCTCGGCGATACTCATGAAACGATGAGAGAAGATGCTCAGCTGAATGGTATCCAACTCGGTTGTGACCTCGGTTTTAAGTCCTTGACCGATCGTTATCTTCACGTCGCCGCGAGACGTGATCGATGCGGTGCAATCAGGCTCTATCAAAAGGGTGCTCAAACTGTCCATTATAATGGCTGGCCCGTGAATCACGTGGCCAGGAGATAGAGAATGCAACTGGTACACTTTGGTCTCCAGGTAGCCAGTCTCGAAGTACACCATAGTGGTCTGAGGAAATATTAACGTTTCGTTGATCACTTTTTTATGGAATTGGGTTAATTTGATTACGTTTTCTTCTTCTGCTTGCCTTTTCTAATGTCGGTGGTTCATTAGAGGAAGGTAGAATAGGATCTTCCTCGACATCTGTTTTTCCTACGCCTCTTACTCTTACGTCGTTCACCAGTATCTTTCTATTAGGCATAGTGAAACCGAATTCTGCCTGATACCTTAATCAAATACAATTGTTATTAGGATTTCTGTTCTGTTTTATGCCGGTACAAGTGTTGCGATTAAAAATTTCACCTTTCCAAAAACGTGGTAAGAAAATCTCCGTGTTTCATACCCTTGTTTTTAATAATTTGATTAGGAGTACACATCAGGGCACCATCTGTTCCTTGGTAACGCAAATGTAGGAAAGGTTCCGTAACTATGTGAGAATCTGAAAATCCTTGAGCAGCTAACTTGGCACGAACTTTCCTTGCGAGGACAGCTAGACGCTCGTCCAAGCGTGAAAATGATTCTGAATTGAAGAAAATTAAAAGTTTATATCGAATTTTAGGGAGCGAGTGTTTTAGAAGTTTCTTTTATTAAATGTACCTTGTTCGTAAACTTCCGCGCTGGGTTCTTGAGCTTCTTCCACGACGTCAGCCAGAGCCATTCCGTAAGCTGAGAGGATTCCTGCGTATTTATGAACGAAAACCGTCCCCATTCCCAATGAACGTGCAATGGCACACGCGTGTTGCCCTCCAGCACCTCCGAAACACGCTAAAACGTGACGAGATGTATCGTAACCCTTTGCCTATGTTTTAAAAAACCAACGTGATCATTTCAGTGATTCGTCTTTCTTCTAAATATTAATTTATTTCACTCGGTACCTGTGTCAGAGCTCGTATAGGCCGACACATAGTTTCGTTAGCCACCCTAACGAACCCCATCGCCACTTCTTCAACGGTCATCTTCCCTCTGTGTCCCTCTTTCGTTAGAAATTCGTTTATCTATAAACCGAAGTTAATTCTTCAATAAATTGCTATTGATTTTGTACATTCTAATCATTTTTCAATAAAAAATAAAGAAGGTAATACTTGATTGGTGAGCTTATGGAAAGCTTCCATCGTTCGGGATTTGTCCAATGGCTCGTTTTCATTCGGTCCGAATATTTTCGGAAAATACTCTGGTAACAGTCTCCCCAAAGCTAAATTGGCGTCGGTGACAGCCAGGGGACCGTTCTTCTTGTAACACGCCGGTCCAGGGTGGGCTCCTGCGCTCTCAGGTCCAACCTCGAAGAGACCCGACCTAAAGAAAAGCATCGATCCACCTCCTGCCGCAACTGTGTTCACGTCCAACTTTAAGAACGCAATTTTTAGACGTTTATGAATGTCGTTCAAAAATTTATTTTGCAAAGAATTCATCGATATACAATTTTTTGTTTTATTCCTGAGACTTTCTCAACCACTTCAATCATGCGGAGAACATTTAATTTTGATCTTTATAAGAAACTTGGAACGAGTAAAAAGTAAATCGGTACCTGCGCAGCTTGAATCGTGACACCCGCGGTTGTACTTTCGTAGACGTGTTCGTAACTACCGCCATAACGGCTAACATCGGTCGAAGTACCACCCATGTCGAATCCAATCACCGGTAAATCGGTCTCCTTGCCATAAGTGACCATTGCGTAGCCAACGACCCCGCCTGCAGGGCCAGAAAGAATGGCTCGAGACCCGTTGAATCTATAAAAGGAGATACACTGATTATTTTCGCGAATTTCAACATCGATTCGATGAAACTGCACTCACGAGTTCATTGGAGTCAATCCACCATCGCTTTGCATGAATAATACGTTCGCACCTTTTAATTTGTCTTTAAAACCTGAGCAGAATCCCTGGAAGATATTCGATTACTATCTAAAGGATTAAATTGAATAAGTACTTCGAACAAATACCTGTAAATATTGTTTAATGTGCGGTGTTAAGTATGCATCGGCACAGGCAGTGAATCCTCTAGGAACTATCCTCGCCATGGGCATAACTTCGTGAGAAAGCGACACTTGAGAGAACCCAAAGAGTTTTGCCAATTCTCCTACTCTGATCTCGTGATTAGCATATCTAAAATAATTGAAAACACTGTAGAGAAAAAGTAATAAAATGCAGTGGTATATCATAATTGACATCCGAAGAAACCGACGTGTAACTGTGCGCAAGGACCACCGCCAAACTTTCAATTCCAGAATCTTTTAATTCTGCTAGATCTTGCTTCAATCTTTCCTCGTCAAGTTCTTGCGTGACGAAAAGATCTTCGCCCGTAGATCCCTTCACTCTGCGCCATTTTTTACCGTCCAAGTGACATTTTCCAGGCAACGCGGGTATCACCCTGCATCTAACTTCGACTACCTTTTTGTACAACACTTCTGGAGTGACTACTTGCTACAGAAAAAAAAAAAATGCAATCTTCTCGAACTGTTCTTACGACGTTACATACGCTGACACTACGTTTAAACACAAACCAAGTCGAATATGTTCGGTCGCGCTTGATTCCCGATGAAAAGAAGATCTCTGAATCCTTCGTTGATCAAGAGTGCCATTTTTGCGCCTTTCCTTTCCAAAAGAGCGTTCGTGGCAACCGTTGTGCCCATTCGAATCCATGATATCAATGAAGTATCTATTTCCCCTTCGATTTTCTTCCCAGTTTCCTAAAATTATTCCACATCAGGCATCAAATCAAACTTGTAGATCACAAATACGAGTACCTGTTCGAGAATCCTCCGAATTCCTTCTCGTGGCGCGTCCTCGTAATTCGCAGGATCCACGGATAGCAGTTTCATCGCTCGAATCTTGCCGCCTGGACATCTGGCGTAAACGTCGGTAAACGTACCGCCGCGATCTATAGCGAACTCAAATTTCTCTTGACCCATTTTGTGAGTGTACCGTTTGACAGAGACCGGAGCAATGGATCGGTCGCTACTCGACTCGAAAAAACAAGGGAAACTGTTTCGTGAGGTTGTCGAGAGCCTTGGTAGAGGCTAAAATCTGTGCACGATAATGTTCGATAAGATCTGGAGTTGTCACATCTCGGGAATGTATACATAAGAGAGCAAACAAGCTGAGTTTTCGGATGACTCTCTAAATTGTTTGACGATTGGAGCAATTTTCGACCGCTGTAAGAAATTGGGATCGCACAGCGATTATTCTAACAGTAGTTTCTTCTTTTTTCGTTTCTTTAATTAATAAAGATGAAGTTTCTCTCGGTTGGCATGATCAATAGCACTTTCTAGTCGGTTTGAAGCAATTGCTCCGCGAAGTATCATCCGTAGTCGCACACTCGATAGCAGCACTGTAGCAAAAGCCGACGCAATATACTACTAGTGTTTTTCCATGTCTTCGTTTCAATAACAACCGATTGCGTAACGCGATCCCGAGTCCGCCTCTGACCGCACAATTTTCTTGAACCGAGAGTCAAAACGGTTCTCAATTGTGAGCAGTCGAGGTTAGGTCTCTGATATCACTCTGAACCATCCTAGATTACAATTATCGCTTGACTGTNATACGTGCTAAATCTATCTTTTACAGTTTTACTATTTCCAATCACTGAGTATCAATGGCGAGGATCGTAGAATAAAATAAGTGTAAAAATACATATAAATGCAGTGTTTTTTTCGGACTAACTTCGCGGTGAAAAATTCGGGAATGTTGCCGATACTTGTGCAAGACAAAAGATAAATTAGTCTAGGAGACTCTTTTTCTCTCGTTAATAAATAGTAATTATAAAAAATCAAGATTGTTTATACTTTTGTCGTCTTTTCTAGTATATTCTGCTCACAATCGAACTTTTCCCTCGTGGATATTGTTGTAAATCTGTTCTGTGAGCTTCACGTAGACACCAGAGCTGTCGAGGAAATAAATCGTGTCCGTTACCTGTAAAAAAAAATTATAAAAGTAATGTATCGCAGGATGCCAAACATAAAAATTAAAAAGATTACCTTTTTAATGTCGAATCCGTCTTGTTGAAGATCCTTTTTCTTCAATTTGAACGTACCTAATAAAAAAAAAAAAAAAACACTTCGATCGTTGATCCATGCGAGTTAAAATCATGATAACAATTGGGATTAAAATACTTGCCAGTCATTGGTAATTCTGATAAAACTCGAACGAAAAGAGGTCTTGCGTACGATGGCAAGGACTTTTTCAATCCATCCCCCATTTCTTTAATATTTAGAGTATTTTCTGGATCGTAAATAGCTGCCATTCCAGCTTTTCCTTCGGCTCCAGGTACCTGTTAATATTGCACGATATTGCAGATTCGTTTTGAGACTTTCACAAAAGTTTATCATCTTCCGTTTGTAATTACCTCGACTCCATACACAGCTGCGTCTTTCAAACCTATCACATTACTGACGACAGCCTCCACCTCGGAAGTAGCGACATTTTCACCGTGCCACCTGTAGCGATAATTATAAAAATCAGCAACAAGTATAACGCTTCTAAATACAAACTTAGAAGATGTAAAAAGCTTTGCCTAAATGTGTCACCGGTCCTGTCCCTGAAATAGAAGTATCCAAACTCATCCATGACCAGAATGTCGCCTGTGCAAAGAACACGGTTCAATTACGAGCATTGTTTCAAGAGTTTTCTACAAAAGTATCGTTTATTTTAAGCGCTTAACCAACCAGAATTAAAAACTCGATCTCCCTTCTTAAAAACATCGCGAAGAATTTTTTGTTCCGACGCTTTTCTATCGGCATACCCAGAAAAATCGTTCAGAACCCTCTTTGGATTAATCATACCCACGAAGACGCCTGGCTCGCCTGAAAGAGAACGAAAAAGATTGCGATAAAGCGTTCGTGAAAGAAAATTATTTTTTCAAACGGTGAAAAAAGAAATCTTACTAACCAGGTTTGCAACGAATGCACAAGCCATCCGGTCCTCTCATCGGTTCCCCGGTCTCTTCGTCGACTCTCAATAATGCTACAGGATACAAGGAACCAGCACACAGTGGAATAAATCCTACCGCACCGATCTTGTTGTCAATGTTCACTGAAAGTAATTCAGAAAAAAAATAATGTTTCGATCGAAGCAGATATTCAAGACGATAAATAAAGTATCAAGCGAATTACCAAGATTCGAATTCCCTTCGGTGGCACCGTAGAACTCGCCTATTTGCTTAACACCGAATCTTTCCACGAAAGGCTTCCAAATTTGAGGTCTGAGACCGTTTCCAAACATAAGTCGAACTTTGTGCGTGGTATCGCAAGAAGCTGGCGGTGCCGTGAGCAGATATCGACAGATCTCGCCGATATATTGAGCGACCTAGGATCAAAACATACTTTCAACCTTACAAATAGCTTGAAGAAGATTTAAATCAAAGTTGAAACAGGGTTCGAGAGAATTGAAATTCATGTTGTGACAAGATTTAAATCGATGGTACCGCGAGAATAACCTTACAGTGCATTCGTAATGGACGCAGTCTGGCCAGAACTTGGAAGCGCTGAAACGTCTGCGAAGCACGACCGTGATTCCTCTCAGCAATACTTGACCTACTCCGATTAGTCCTCCAGCCGTGTGATAGAGCGGCAATGAATTGTAAATGCGATCGGTTGGCCGTAGATTCAGCATAAAGTTTACGCCACACGACATTAGCATATACCTAAAATAGTATTTGATCGTAGTAATAAGTAAGTTAGAACGTATCGTAACACAGAATAGTGCTCGCGATTCTTTGGTGGACTTAGATTTCACTTTTCTCCTAAGTAAACTATAGTACAGTGGAAGTAGCTGTGTTTTCGTAATCGTGACGCAAAAATTTTAGTGACATCGAAGTACCAAAGGCTTAACAATCATTTATGGTAAGTTGCGAAAACAAAACTGATCGATCTTCAAATTTGGTACACAATTTGGAATTCTTGATTCGATATAAAAGTCACGGTCTTTGCTTATCGTGATCGCTTTATTTATTTACATTTTAATGGTAAAGATCGTTAAATAAAAACCGAAGATAGGGAATATTATCGCATGTTCGAAGTTCGTCCAACTTCGCCAAAGTGTCCAACGTCGATGCGGTAGAAAGATACGAAATTCGTACCTTAGATTCGTAATAACAGCAGCTTTCGGCATCCCCGTGGTGCCCGACGTATAGATGTAGATCAATTTATCTCTGGGAATTCCAAGAGCCACATCGTCCAAGGGACTCGAATCGACGGTGGTGATTTCCGAGTTCAGATCGGTCGCTCCTTCCAGGCATGAAGTGTCAGGCAGTTCGGACCATTGATACAAAGCCACATTCGGGATCTTCTCCCTGATTTCTTTAATCACTGAGCAGAAAATTATGCCAGTTTCGTTACGAGTATAAATTCCATACCATTTCTTGCTCGAATAATTCAGAACTGACTAACGGGTATCTCTCTTAATATTCGTGCCGCATAACACTTTTGAATTACTAAAACGACGTTGAAATATGTATTGAGCTACATAATGGCGCTTCAGCTGAATATTCTCTATGAAACCACAATTTTTCACCTCTGACAGTTCTTTTCTCAACGTATCGACGATCTTACCATCTTTGAAGTTTGATCCGAAGATAACAGCCTTGCAATTAGCAGCCTTAATACTGTGAACTAAAACATCCTGTCGGAGGTTCGTGTTAAGAAGGGCACCCACCAAACCAACTTTGCTAAGACCCAACCAGATTCCCACATACTCGGGTCGACTTTCCAGGATCAGACCAACGCTGTCCTCGCGGGACAGAGATTTTCCCCGGAAGTAACGTCCCAGTCGATTACTGTATTCGTCCAGCTGCATTGGAATCAAGACCGTTAAACGTTGCTTTACGTGACGTTAATATTTACAACTTACCTCCCGATAGGTCCATTCTTTGTCCTCGAAGATGAAAGCAATTTTGTCTGGATTAGCTCTGACATATCTCGTGAACACTTTTGCTACCGTGAATTTTTGCCACTCCCACCACCATAGTAGAATGTTCACTCGAGCGAACCTGTACGCGCCCCTATTTTGAAAGAAAAATGATTCTTGAGCACGTCTTTCATCAATTTCTTATCATCGTTGCGAAATTTCTCGCATTTTTTTGTCCAAAGATACGAAAACAAAAGTAATCCGTGACGAGAATTGAATTTTAATTCGTCAAAAAATAATCATTATAAAAAGATATAGAAATAGGAATCGTGTCGCCACCTTCGCTAATCCTGTTAATCGGTTGGAAAAACTTGTTCCTCAGGAATTGCAATCTTGATGTTGAATAATCGGAATGAACGACAATTTTTAGGATAATTCCAGAGATCCTACGTAGCATATTTCTTCGATGGGAAAGGGGTCACTCGGAAAGGGATTAAATGAAATGATTAGAAACGAATTAGGGCAGAGGCAATGATTACAGTTGCATGTTTTCTGACTCGGTGATACGTATCTCTATCGTGCATCGTCACGTTCCTTCCTGACATTGCGTCCTTTTCTCTCCGAATCAATTGAGTAATTTCGCGGCTCGACACGCGCGTGACATGCGTCCACGCGATCGCAATCTTTCCACCATTCCTTAAAAAAAAAAACAAAACTGATACGTCCCCGGAAGATTACGCCTTTGTCGAAGCTCTCATATCGCGGTGAGCATACGACACCAGCGGTCAGCCCCTTCCATTGCTTCCACGGTGATTAAATGAAATCAAATAAAATAACGAAGCGAGCTGTGCGTGCTAGGTATGAGGATAACCCACGGTCGCGGTGCATCACTTGCGGTTTCGTTGCATTGGGTTAACCCCATGATCGAATTGCATCTTCGTGGTGCAGGTAGACGACAACTATTTCTAACTAACTTTCCCGTGACTCTTCCAATTCAATTTTTGGTTCGTTCCAATCGAAACTTTTTACAATTAATCCGCAAATCAAGAAATATTAAGAAAAGTCGAGATTTATCTCAGACGTAATGATTCATCGACGCACCAAAATTTGCATTACCACATAATCAGTTAGATATTTCCGTCGCGTTAGACTTTGGACCAAGACTCACCGGAATACATTATCGAACGATTGCTTAAAGTTTAGAGTATTACAAATAATTGCATTTCTTGAGTACATTAGCCGTTGCAAAAATCGTGACGAAGTTAATTTCTTGATCGTTCCTTTCTAAGCTGTTCTAACAAAAATCTAACATACCGCAAGGGATCGTATCGTACAAGTAAACGTGTTACATTTTCCTTCAATTTTCCATTTTTATTCGATACTAGAAATTCAACTGTTACATCGTAACGATTTAACAATCGATTCCATAGAATTCTAAGAAAAAAAAAAAAAAAAAAAAAAAATTGTTAGTCTCTAAGGGAAACTGCATCGGTTAAACCACACCGGCACAGGGCAAATGAGACGAAGGTTTCTGTTCGAGTAGTGATAGACCAGCGCTTAATGGAATGTAAACGCTAGCATCCAGCACTCGTTCGCGGACAAGGCCGAACCCAACCCGTGAAGCCTGTTTTATCTTTTGTCGAGGAAAAATTTTGCAAATTATGTTTGCACGATTACGTGAGTTCCGCATGCAACAACCTCGCGAAGGTACTGCGCTGAACGACGTGCCGATGCGCCGCCGTGTCTGATTTTTATTTCAAAACAGCCTGTTGCTGTCGTTTCAACGAGTCATGCTTCCCCGTCAAACTACTCTATGAGCACGCACACGCACGACGTTCTCGTCCAACGACCGATTTCCTTTCGAATTTTTAAAGAAATCGAGGGAATAATGGAAAGGGAGGGGGAGGGCCACGGCGCAGAGTCGGGATTCGAACCTGCGACAAACTCGAATCCCTTCGTTTGAAGCTTGCACCTCTATTCGCTTCGCCAAAGCGCTCTCGCCAGTTCCTCGTTCTCGTTGTTTCTTTTGACGGAGTATGACGAAGGTCTCGACCCCACAATTTTAGCCGTGGAACGGGGAAATGGATCAATTGTCACGTAAAGGACGCTGAATGGGTCGTTTATAAATGTTCTTTCCGCAGCGATGCGATGCGTGATCTTTCAGGAATTGATATTCGAGTCTAAGATGGTTGTATGGTTATTTTTTGGAGGATAGATGAAGAACGATGGTGGCAGAGGAGGAACTGGTAGAGAAATTCCAGAAATTTTTATTTCAAAAATACCAGAGTATCGATTGAAGTACAAAAAGATACTTTTCTTGGGAAATTATTTTGTCAGAGAATGCACTTCGCAAGTGCACCGCTGCGCCACTGAACATTATTCCCATATCCATTTTTCGAGCACCCTGATAACACGTTAGAACTTATCAGCTCCAGACTAATATTTCCTTTTCTTTCGCGTTGGTATTCAGAGGTAGTACAAAGTTCCATTTCCCACTATCGAAGTACGTTTACGGTAATATCAATTTTCTAACTATTCGAGCGTTGAATAATTTATCTCAAAGATCTTCTTAAAAGAATCTTATCGGTTAATATTTTGTTTAAGCAACTATCAACGGTAGATATTGACTTGTACTACTTAAATGAGTCGAACAATCGATGAACCGATCGGCCAATCTTCTCAAAAGAGTCATCTTGAAACAAACCATAAAATACATTTCTGAACGATTATCCACTTGTATGCACGATGCAAATCTAATTTTGGTTCCGCGAAATTTTCTTCGCGAGGAGAAAGTTTTCCTTTCTCTTGTTCGGTCAAAAGTCTACCCTATTTCCTAGCAAACTTCGTTGATTCTCTTCCATATAGAACGGTGCACCAAAGAACAAAGGAGAATCAACCCCTAAGATTGATCCAGACGAAACCAGTTCCCTCGAGCCTCGAAACTCGACACATTTAACCCAATAGCTCATCGAGCGTGGTCGTGGCTTCAAAACAATGTTATTCAGCCGGCTGTTTAAATTCCATGCGCTCCATATTGGCCCTACAATGGTCGTTCACGGTGGCACAATACGCGGGATGCATTCGACGATGAACGTGTGCACGATCACACGCGCGTACGAACACACACGTGCACGAAGAATACTCTTGGTCGTCATGGTGAATCAACGGTTGGTTGTCGCGATGAAAATCAATGCCGAATAGCCGTGCCTCTTTCGGCCCTGTTCATTATGTAACCCGGGGTAAAGGTGTCCGCGAGTGACACGCACGATTTCCTGTCAAATGATACGCAATTCGACCCTTTCGATTAATTGTCGCACTCTCCAAACTAGGGGTAATTGTTTAAACGACGAATACGATCACGCGTTGGCGCGTGGATTCGTTCGAATAGCGGACCTTTGATCGCGTTCAATAGTATCGTGAAATTTCTTAAGTGATCTAATTGTAAAGGATGAGTTAGGAGAAGGAACTTGGAGTGTACTGCAGCCCGGTGCGTATGATATAATTCTGTGCCCGTTGGTCTATTCAGTATTCGTTTGGAACAAACGATCAGAATTGGAGAGATTTATCTAGGAATTTTATGGTGTAGCAGGTAAATCGGATGTGGCTAGAAGTTTGTGCAAATACGTAGGTAGAAATGATCGAGAATACGCGTTCGATAAAAGGTACGGTTGAATCGGATACGAATAGTTATATCCATCATCGTTGCGTGGTTCCTATATCCCGCAAACGCGCGGACCTTGATTATCAACACGAGCACGTGCTCGTGTAGTATCGCTAAACGTCAAACGCGATCTTGAAAGACCGTTCGTGGAATCGTTCACGTAATTGTTAACATTGTTATTATTGATATTAACGCGTGACGCAAGTAACCAGTAGTCAATTTGGTCAAACTATTAGCGTGTGCATGAAATATCAAAGAGATGGGGAAAAAAAAAAAAATACAGAACTACCGACCACCGATTCGTCTACAAAAATACAACTTAAATTCTTCGCAACAATTATCGCTTCGCATTTTTTATTTTATTCGACCAAATAAATATCCAGTTCTCTCGAATACTCACAGCACATCTCTAGGCAAGGTCTTGTAGAGCAAGTAAATGGAACGTCGTCGGTTTCCCGTGAGCAGATAAGCGCTAACAAGCACGGTCAGCGCCGCGATCGCAACCTCGTGCATTCCCATGACTCTTTAACGTTGTGAACACGCACAGGATCTATTTGTCGGCGCGTTTGATCGCGTGTAAGCGTAAAGAAAACGCGCGATGTACGAGACTCGTGCCCGATGGCGTGTATGCTCAACGCGAGTAGCCCGAGCAGATGCTCGATGCTGCGATCGAACGACGACTGAACGTCCACTAAACGAACGTGTACACTGTACACGGTACAGCTATCTGCCGACGTGTGTACTCTCGAACACGTATATCGCCTCGCGAAACGTACAAGTGATCGTCATTAATAGTCAGTGGCGTAGAATGTGGAGGGGAGCTCGAGTTTCGCGGCTACGTTCGCTTGGAGGAGATAATTTTGCGTCGATGCGTAAGAAGGTGTAAATTGTGCTTAGAATTAACTGCGTTTCATTATTTTTTAGTTATTCAGAGAGGTTAGTTTCGTTTAGTTATAGTAAAGGCATTTGTTTGTGATGCTGTGATCAATTTTTTAATCGATCGATGAAGTAACGGTAAACAGATGTGAACGAAAGGTCGGAAGTTCTGTAACAATACGCGTATTTACAGTAGAACGCTATGATAATACGATATGTTTCGTGGAAATTATATTTCCACGAAGATACTCGAAATTTTAAAAGAATTTTTTACAACGTGAACGCAAATGCGTAAAATAATCGAAGGTTTCGAAGACAGGATTGATAGAGATCGATTAAAAATAACAAGATATGTATTTATATAAACTTATGATAATAATACACGTATATAATCCATGAAAGACAGGTACAAATATACAACGTACGCTCGCAAACGATAGTTTTTCAGTCTGGAGGGGAGCCTCAGTCACGAATATTTCACGACGATGGATACTGAAAAATAAAACTCCAATAATGCGTATACGTTCGACCGTGAACGGAGGATCGAAGCAAAACGAAACGCGTGCACAATCAAACGAGCAATGAAACGTGTCAAAAATGCAAATAAATGCCTGCAACTTGTTCAATTTTGTTACAATGCGATAAATTTCGCAACGACTTCGAAATAAAGCCTACCTAGCTTTTAAAGAAGGTAAAAAGCAGCCAGGGTGGAGACGTATGAACAGATTAGAAGTGGAAAACAGTGATGAATACCTGGAATCGAACGATCGAGGCTCGCTACACCGTGTTCGCTATCTGAGAACCAGGTAAAGCACCATGATGTCCAGAACTGAAAACGATACGCGTTGATCTGACTACGTGAACTGTGTTGACAACTTTTTTTTTTTTTTACTTTATGAGTCGGTTAATGATTTGCGATGAAGAATATAATTTGAGAAAAAATAAAGAAAATGGTGCAGTGCACGACGTTCAAGATAGATGAACACAGACGTTCGATGAGTAAACTAGAAATGCACAATCAGAATTGAAAATGGTATAGCTTGGAAAACAGGGAATTACTCTCAGATCGTAATAAATGTATGGTCAAATAGTGTTAAGATAAATTTTATAAGTTTTAAAATTTGAAAAAGTTCTAAAAAAGATTAAACGATACATTTAAATTTCGTTTCACATTTTGGATTTGTCATTTAGAGAGAAATTGCCTTTCTTCGAATTGAAATATTAACGTTCTCACAATCTCAAGAGATAAATGATTAAGCGTTCCTATTTTAAACATGGAATGCACTAAATAAAACATGCGCTTATCATGCACTCCCCAGTAGTATTTTGCACCATACCAATGATGCAGATGACAACCGTCACTGTAACAGTAACGAGAATAATTCTCGTTTTGAAGTTCTGCAGCCATGCTCTTTGTTGAGCCTTCTTCGCCGTTGCTCTAAACTCGTTTCCAGCCATGTTTAATCGATCGCTAGCTTCTTGTAAATCATCCAGCCTATCTCCACGCTCCATTACCTTCTGCACATTTTCCCGCATCACCTCTGTGACTTCCTGAATTTGTAATCTGACGCTACGACAACGAAAGAACGAATACAGTGATACGATCCTTAAAAATTTCGCAATAAACGATCATTAATTATTTTTTAAACCATTTTCTGGTACAAGAAATCATACCGAAACATAGTTCAAAAGCAAATGAGATTCGATTCACAAAAACTAAAGATACTCTTACCTATCCATCTTCCCATCTGGTTTAGACTCTCCCGCGGACGTGCTCGGTCGACTAACGCACAAAAATTGTTCGTTAAAACATAAAGAGATATTGTATCGAGTGCATAAAAAAATCTTTCGACCCATTTAACTTACTTGAACAGCATATTTTCATCCAGATCACTGTCGTGCTCCAGCAACAGTTCCTGAAACGATTCAAAATTAAATTTCCCGCCGTACCACCTCCACTCTACGCGTTATCGATACTACAAAAGCCAACTCGTCCTAAACTGCTCACCTTTTCATCTTTAGCCGCAGTTTTTATGTCTTCCCGGGACAAATCCCACTTGCTAGTCGCCGACATGCTTCCGATCAACCAGTCGGTCGGTCGCGTTTTATTAAATCGATCGTTAAACCCGTCGCGCGACGGGATGTATTGGCTAGCGTGTCACGAACACGCTACAAGATCACTCGACGCGTAGCCATATTGCTGAGATACAGGCCGCTGTTTCATTGAGAAATGGAGGTGGAACTTAGTGTCTACCATTGCGATAGATGGCGTCGTCGATACATCCGGTGTAAGACCTAACATCACAGACGAGGTACAGGACAGACCTAACATCTTATGAAACTTCGTGTCCCGCGTTCTGAAATACCGATCGTGTAAAAAATCAGACTTTTCGCTCTGTCTACGATTTAAAACGGTGAATTTAGTAGTAGAAATCTTTTAGACGAAGAAATTAAACGATTAAAGAAGGATAGATATATTTTTCAACTTAAAAATGTCAGCTTTGTAGCTGTGTGTTTCATCAGCTGTGTAATTGAAAGAATAGGTTTGGAAAGAAATAGTATTGTTACGTGTATTGCTTTTATTTCGACATAAACACCTATGATCTAAGTTCTACCACAGATATAGAGTACAACACTATAGATAACAAAATATGTTGATTGTCGTGTGAACGTGCAGGGACTCCGCGCAGAATGATTCTCGAAACGATGATAATTTCGAGCAAAGATTAGAATAAATTTCGTTAAACAGTAGCAATCTTAAGCCTTTCGTTTACAAGACCGATGGATTAAGAGTCTACTTGTTGAAAAAAAAAAAAAAAAAAAA
>SMSQ01011965.1:2150-31845 GCA_019453375.1 Ctenoplectra terminalis | reverse complement strand
AAAAAAAAAAAAAAAAAAAAAAAAGAAAACCAGAAAATGTTGGTTCCCTGCACGGGTTTCTCTGGTACGAGGAATCGTTCTTACAGAGTAGAAAAACGTCGATCGTATGGATGACAGATCGTAATAAAACGTGTTGGACGAGATTGCGTATATAAAAATAGACCAGCCTTTCAGGGTATCCGTAACTCTGAGGTATTCACGATTTTATAATTTGATTAACAACGTTCGTAATGGGATGCGTTGAACAGGATGTCAAGTTCTATCGACGTTTACGAACGATGCTCGAGAAAATATACGAATCGATACTCTAAAAGAGACAATAGAGTATGATGATTATGACACTTGAGTGTCTACAATTAAATACGAATAATCGATTGTTTCTACTACATAGAAGCCGTTGCTCGATATGTGAAGCGTTTATCTAAACTTACAGTTATTCGCAGCGTCATGATTTACCCGCGGCAATCGATCTTTATCAATAATTAATTGGCCTCGTCGAAAACAACGTCAATAACAATAATACAATAAGTATACATGCAGATATTACTGACGGAGAGATCGTTCCTCACCCGTCTTGTACGTTTTTAGGCCGTCCCTACTCGATTGAATTTATTCTTTATTTTACTTTATTTTATTTTATTTTATTTTTTTTTTTACTTCCGTTAGCTTCAACAAACCTTATCAATATCCTCGCAAAAACAAGATACCGGTTTCCGTGGCTAAAACTTCATTTTCGGAAAAGCAACGTAAATGTTCGTGGAAGACAAAGTAGAAATGATTGCAAAAGAATCTTCTATTAAATTTATCGCTGATCAAAGGTGTCTACTATCTTTTGAATTGCAGAAAGCGACAAAAATTTTCGAGTTAAGACCTCCAGAGTGGCCTAGACCTTTCGTGAAACATCTTATTCGATATATAATCGCTTAATTGTTAACGTTAGATTATATTTACACACAATATCGTATAATAAGAAACGTTTGGGACGACCAGCGTCGCTCGGATTGGACGAAACCAGCGTCCAGTGAAACAGACTAAAGACTTCGAATCGTTGGCTCGATTTTCGAAGCGAAATTCCACGTTTGGCGGAAACGAGTCAACCGCCAGCGACGAAAAGTGTCGTTCGAGTCTGCCACTCGTTGAGTTAATTTAATTAATTAACGAGACGCCGTCGATAACGTATTCCATTCTTGGCAAACGCAAATCGCTTTGAAAACGAAGCCAGTCGAGGAACGATCGAAGCTGATTCCGCGGTCAGCTTTCGCCTTGATACGAATCAATTAATTCCGGAAGTAGCCGACGATCGGTCATTTTTATCTCAATTAATGAGAGTCGTTTAATTGAGGTCGGTATATCGTGTAGTCGTAATTATCGGAAAACTTTTTCTCTCTTTCTCTCTCCCTTTTACTCTCTGCACGCGTGTACGCGTTATACGTATGAGTGTGTGAGAGAGAGACAGAGAGAAATATTGTGTTACCGTTTCAACACGAACCAACCGAATACAGGGTGATTTACATAAAAAAAGTGATATGCTCTTTTTTTCAATTTGAATTTATAATCGTGTAAAAATACTTGATTTAGAAAACGATACATATGTGGAGTATAATAATTAGAAACCATAGGAATAACTGTGATCGATACCTTATCCTAAAAACATTGGAGGAAAATGTAGTAAACCTTGGAATTCTTTTAACACCTTCAGCCATAAAACGTTCGTTTTTATGGTCCGGTATGTTTCCTCGAACTTCGTAAACGACCGTATCGATCGTTTCGTAAGGAATCACCCTGTACATGAACGAGCGCCTGTGTAGAGTAACCAGTTGCAACACGAGAGGCGTGGGACACGTGTTACTCATTAGATCCTAATAAATAATCGAATCGCGTACGAAGCAGCCGCCAAATTTGCTCCCGCTGTCGTTCGTCTCGCGATAAATTTCACGGCCATTCGTCTTCGATTCTAATTTCGAGGCCTGGCGTCAAACAGTGATGCGTATTGGTCCAGAATCAATTCTTAAGGGAAATCACGCTTTGATTTCCGACCAGTGATCATGACCGTGAAAAACAAGAATTTTTATATCAACAACTTGGTTTAATCATTGCTAAACCAAACGGACATTTCCCTAGAAAATACAGGGAATCTTTAGAGATAATGAAACACCCTAACAATATCTAGAGAGATGCAAAATACTCTTCTTTTCTTTTTCTTTTTTTCTTTACCGATCGATTAAAAATTTTCTCCGATCGAAAAGCAGCGAGTCGTAACACGAGTAAGAATTTCGATAATTTGACCATTATTTTTCTTATAAAAAATTAAATCGAACTTGCGAAGCGCTCGAGAAGGTTTAAAGATCAAAGTAACCAAAGATTGAACATCATATATTTTGCGAAATGAAAGGAACCGATCTTGCTTCGAGAACGGACGCTTGGTTCACGCCTCAACCAGTTCTCGTCGATTGTGAACGGCTATTTACTTACTATCGACAGGCGAGCGAAAGGTAGAACAAATATTATTCGAGGGACAGGGCACGATTGGAAGGGTGAAGTCTCCTTGTTTACGCGTTTATCGGCTTTCTAGGATACGGTACGCGTAGTCCTGAATTCGTTATCAGACAAAAAACCTGGCGAGAAATCGATACCGGTGGAGAAACGTCGTGCGTCGATGCACCATTCAATCATATTTTACGATCCTGCTTTATTCGCGCCTGCACTAGACCGAACGTAACGATTTTCCGATACATTCCAATCGGTAACTGCCAACGTAAACTCGCTGCGACCATTATTTTGGACGATCTTAATAAAAATTCTCTTAATCGAAAACTGCAATCACGATGGAACAACGTTTCCATTAACGTGTATGTTTTTTAGCATTTCACCAATTATCTCAAAAATTGAACCATGGAACAATGAATTGATCTTTCTTCGTCTAAAACGTTTAAGCTTTGTATACCTTGGAACGGTTTACTTTTTCATTTACAAGGTTCGTCGAGAACAGAATGGAATATCGAACATCACTGATCGATGATCGCGATATTTCCTTAAAGCACGTGCAGATTCTCGCAACTCTTGCTCTTGCTGTCGTTCAAGCACATCTTATTCAGTATCTCCCTGGCGAGATTCAGGCTGAGCGCTGTTTTGCTACCGTGCAGCTTCGATAGAATCTTCCCCTTGCTGCTACCCTGGCGTTTCAGCTTCTTGTCACGGCTCTCGCGAAGCCGGATTTGCTTGAGCACGCCCACCAGAAGCTCGTCTACATTGTGCTGGATGCCACTGGACGTCTCGATGAACTTGCACTCCCTCGATGTAGCCAGCTGCTTGCCCTCTTTGAAAAAATACCAAACAAAAAAGAACGATTCGATTACTGGAACTCTCTGGATCTCTGGCTTCTTCTCGGAGAAATTTTATGAAATTCCAAATAGTGTTTGCACAAATGCTTTCGTGTCGGGTACTCTATTCCGGTCTCCATTGGAACTCTAATACTCTGACGGATTTAGAGTTTCGTTTCACGACCGGAGAGAGAAAGAATTAAAATACTTAAATCGTCGACAGATTCTTTTTCGATGCTTCTATTGCTGGAAATTGTATTATCTAAAAAATAAATAGAAACTTACCGTTGGCCGTGATCGTGCGGCTCCTCGCGAGGTCAGACTTATTACCGACCACGATCACGGATCGTTCCTGCGTGTAGTGCTCTCTCCACAAGTAGTTTAAAATTTCCTCGGCTACCTGAAAGCTCGTACGGGACACGATGGAATAAACCACGATGCAGGCGTGTGGTTCGTAGGTGGACAAGGAATTCTCCACCTACGCAGAATTCGTAGAAACGCTTGTAGCAATATTGCAGACATTTATTACTCGGAAAAACTTGTTAAAAATCTTTTATTCGATGTTTGATTCGCTTCTGAACCTACACGCGCAAAGCTGTATTTATTTCTCTTTTGAGAAATGGTAGCTGTTGAATCACCGTAAATGTTGAAAGAAGAAATAAAGAAACCGGTTAATTGAAATATTCTCGTAATTTATTTGGAGTTAATTTGTAGCTACTTATTTTTTCCGATGTTTATTCTCAACCGAGTTCCGTCAGCTTTTTATTTTCATCCGATTCCGTTTAGAGTTACCTGTATTTCGCGGTATTACAATTTCAAATAAACGCGTGCGGATGTAAACTCCTGTTCGAAATGAAAATTGTACTCACACTCATCTCCACGTGCGGATGATCGATGAACACCATTTCCGACTCCTCGCCGTCCAACAGAATCGACACTGTCTTCTCGCCGAACTCGTCATCTATCAAACAATGACCATAACAGGAAGATGCAAAATCGTATAATTAAAAGAAAGAGAGAAAAATTCAATTTTCCTCGTAATTTAATTGCTCCAGTGTTTAATCTATCTCTGTTACAATGAAGATAAATTTTTTTGAACGGCGAATAACTCGGAAGATAGCTGCATGGATGGATTAATAAAACACCGTGTGTACAAAGCTCAAGAACAAAACTTGTCAACTAAAAACCTTACCGCAAAAGTGTACTCGATCTTTTTATCGAGCTCGCTGTCACAGAGATTTCTCCTCGCACAGACTGGGTTTGTCAGCGAAAAAAGTTCGGAAAAGTTATCGTATCGACGATTCGTAGCAACGTAGCAACGAAAGGATGAATTTCTATACAACGCGCAAGGAAGTGGCGACAAACAGAAGAACTAACGATAAGAACATTTATTCCCTTTCGCAGCCTGACAGGGAAACAAACTCGAGCTTATAAATGATTCTCGCAACACAAGGCTGAGTAGCACTCCGTCGTTGGTATTCGTGTTATACCACTGTAACACAATTTCTTTTAAGTATACTTAGACACCACCATGATTCGTTTCCTTAAACCAAACACTTGTTGAACCACACTGCGAACAATCGCAAATAGAGGAACGATATTACTTTTGTTTACCGGAAAATCCAGCTATAATCATCGCTGTCTTCGATCGGTTAAATGGTCGATTATTCGAAAGACAAACACACGAGAAACGCGGCCAAAGGGAAAACGTCGGTTGGACGTGAATACCGTATAATCAAGTTGTGCGTCGCGCAGAACAATAATTGTCCTGTAATAAGCGCGATTGCTTCGACAAGTAGATGTACACCCGTGACGAAGAGCCGCGTTAACGATCCGCGTTGATAGAGCTACACGAAACCACCATTATCCCACACCGCACGATTCGTGTTCCTCTTAAACGGTATCCAAGGGCGGTCTGCCTGGGAAATCGTACACATTTTTCTCTGGGGATGCTAAATACGCAACGACCAGTATTATTTTGTTAATGTTACCTCGAAGCTTTTAAATGAATTTAAAAAATTTATTTTTACAATTTTTTACGAGCAAAAATTGTACAATCGTCTCGATGATTGGTAGCTTGATTAAAAAATTGGAAAAATTATTCAAAAGGTGGTTAGTCGTTTTTCAAAGATAAGGATATCCTTTCGGAGTGCTAAGCTCCGTTATTAATCGAACGTCGTTAATCTGTCTTCTGAAAAAAGTATCCTTTTTTACTCTTTTCATAGATATGGCTCCGTTACGGTATCAAATAAAAGAGATGCTGGTAACGCAGAGATAACGGAGCAATTCTTGAAAATAGAAGCCGTAAGCTGGTTAATTAAACGCGAGGATCAAATTCTACGGTCTCGTAATCGTGGCTGACCGAAATTCTAAGGGAGCAAAAGCGGGGAAATTCATTAAAAGTGGTCGTGGTCGTTATAGACACTTAGTAAAGAGGCAGAGCAAGGGAATGCTCGTTATATTCGTAAATTTTACCTGTGATATCATGCGTGCGATTATAATTAACGTTTCCTTATGTAACCGTGAATTCGTTCAAGTAAAGTCGGTAAGTATGTCGTGACGAATCTCACCTAAATTTCTTCCAATGCCCCTGAACATAGAATGGGAAGTGTACATTCGTTGGAAGAAAATAAAATTAAGAATCGGGTGTTAAATAAAAAATTCATTCGAACGTAAAAGCATCCCTCCAGAAGGTAACTCAATTTTCCGTACATCAGAACAAACTGCGTCACGGAAAAAAGGATCCTTCTATGTCCTCGAATACCTTTCGACGCGCATTCTCGAACAGAAAATTCACAAAAAAAAAAAAATACTCAACACGTTTGATACTAGTGTGCTTCATTCGTATGGTGCCAGTTTCTCGAAACACTAGATTCCAAAGCGTGAAAGCTATTGAATACTTAATAGCAACAGATAAACAGAACCTGCAAACTGTGCTCAATCTTCGCGGGGATTATTCAAACTCTGTTTTGTATTAAAATCCTTCGAAAGTAAATTATCGCAGAGAGAACGAGAGAGAGAGGCAACCGCCAACAAAGTCTGTTTTAGTTCTCCAATTATGCTTCCTCGAGCTTCCGTGTCGAGTTTTTTGGTCGTAACGCGAGGCAAACGCAAGTTCTCGACAAGTCTGTCGCGGTTGTCGAGTTTCCAGGCACAACAGTGCCTCGAAGCGTGGAAACGTAAAGAGAAATTACAAAGGAAACACCGTGATAGCGAAGCCATCGAGCCGAAAAGTCCTCGCGAACCGGCTGCACATTGGTAGCGATGTATGAATGAGTTCGTTCGCGTTGAACCAACGCGAAGAAATCATGGTTACGTCTCGAGGCTCGTTCCAGAAGAACCTCGTTACCGTGCTTCAGCTGTGCTCGAAAAGTCGGTTGCTTTGTTAAAAAGAAAAAGAAGGGGAATGATAAAAAAAGGGAGGCTCAAAGGAAACACTGGGAGGCAACCCTCTTTCGTTTTATTATTAACTTCGATTCTCTCCGGTTCGCGCAACGCGTGGGAGAAATTTAGTTACCGATATTAATAACGAATGGAAACGAAGGAACTTGAGGAATATATATACTGATTAATAATGAGCGAATAATCTACTTACCTAGACTTGCGTCATACGTGTTCATATACTCGCTGGTCATGAACTGCGAGACCAGCGCAGTTTTCCCGACCCCGGAATCACCGAGCAGAACTACTCGATACTTCGGGACCTCCTCTATTTCTTCGCTTTCGGTACTATCTGCTGCGACACCCTGTCCGCTACAGCAGGAACCTTCGAACGGTGATCTTTCGCCGGAAACGTTACTATTTCTGAAAGAAGGAGATCCAAAAATTGACAGTATCAGACGACACGGGTGATTTCGAAGAACGTGACTAAAGCTTTTGGCATCGATGATACAGGCACTACAACCAATGAAACGAAACATGCGATTGCATCGTTGGCGTGACTCAGTCGACCGGGGAAATAGAGAAGAGTTTATTTACTTATTATTATAAATACCACGCATTTCTTACTTCCCAGAATATTCGTTTTCAAAATTTTTTTCCGACGGAAATTACTCTCGCAATCTGGTCCTAGAAACGCACCCAAGATATCGAGTCGTATTTCGATTTTAACCGAATGGTTCGAAACGGTGGCACGGCCACGAAAATAAGAGTCGCGGAATTTCTCGACTATCCTGGTTGTTTTCAGCACGACTGCCGTTCCAATCACAAGCTCGACGAGTCACCAGCAATTCCGATAGAAAATTCTAATAAACCTGCATCGATACGCTATTCTTTCTTCACCCTTATCGAACGAAACAAAAAAATACACGCCGTTAACCCTCTATGACCAAAATTTTATTTACTTACGATGGAAAAAATTGTAACGAATTGTAGTTTCTTTTTTTTTTTTTCACTTTGAGCTGAAACCTAGGAATTAATGATTGTTATAAAAAGTAAAATATAATAGGAAAATGTAAATGGAATAAAATTCTAAAAGACACGAACAAATAAGTATATAACTTCCAAGTCTCATGGTGCTACAGAGGATTAAAATACACCCTTCGTAACGAGCTTCTACGGTCGACATCAGAATGCTTCTTCGTTTCGCATCGTCGATGAAAAATCACGAGCGTTAATGGACAAAAAGTTCTCGCATCGAATGTTTTTGTCCATCGAGGGTTTCATGACTGGACAATAGGGGTGAGATCGGTTGTGAAATCCGTAAAATCAATTTCAGCGAGTATTGAATTTTCTGCGACGCTACCGAATCAGCGGGACATTACACGAAACATTACGTAAATTCGGACAAGTTTTCGAGGCCGTGGATGCGACGAGATCTTTCCGTCGCTCGATTACCCCTCGATCGTTCAACGAAACGAAAAGAAGCGACAGGTCTGGCGAGTTCGCTGGAAAAAGCTGAAATTGTCCCGACAATGGAGCTTCGAGTTTATTGTGTGCGTGTACAATGTTACCCTCGGTATTGTGTAGAAAAATCAAATTCGAAGAGGCAAATTGTTCAAATAATCCGTGTATTACGTAGTCGACTGTGCACACGTTAATGGTACATAATGATTTTTACACGCAGGATTAAAAATTAATTCTCTTCGATTTTGTTTTAAGCTTTTTATCATTNATTGACAGTATCAGACGACACGGGTGATTTCGAAGAACGTGACTAAAGCTTTTGGCATCGATGATACAGGCACTACAACCAATGAAACGAAACATGCGATTGCATCGTTGGCGTGACTCAGTCGACCGGGGAAATAGAGAAGAGTTTATTTACTTATTATTATAAATACCACGCATTTCTTACTTCCCAGAATATTCGTTTTCAAAATTTTTTTCCGACGGAAATTACTCTCGCAACCTGGTCCTAGAAACGCACCCAAGATATCGAGTCGTATTTCGATTTTAACCGAATGGTTCGAAACGGTGGCACGGCCACGAAAATAAGAGTCGCGGAATTTCTCGACTATCCTGGTTGTTTTCAGCACGACTGCCGTTCCAATCACAAGCTCGACGAGTCACCAGCAATTCCGATAGAAAATTCTAATAAACCTGCATCGATACGCTATTCTTTCTTCACCCTTATCGAACGAAACAAAAAAATACACGCCGTTAACCCTCTATGACCAAAATTTTATTTACTTACGATGGAAAAAATTGTAACGAATTGTAGTTTCTTTTTTTTTTTTTCACTTTGAGCTGAAACCTAGGAATTAATGATTGTTATAAAAAGTAAAATATAATAGGAAAATGTAAATGGAATAAAATTCTAAAAGACACGAACAAATAAGTATATAACTTCCAAGTCTCATGGTGCTACAGAGGATTAAAATACACCCTTCGTAACGAGCTTCTACGGTCGACATCAGAATGCTTCTTCGTTTCGCATCGTCGATGAAAAATCACGAGCGTTAATGGACAAAAAGTTCTCGCATCGAATGTTTTTGTCCATCGAGGGTTTCATGACTGGACAATAGGGGTGAGATCGGTTGTGAAATCCGTAAAATCAATTTCAGCGAGTATTGAATTTTCTGCGACGCTACCGAATCAGCGGGACATTACACGAAACATTACGTAAATTCGGACAAGTTTTCGAGGCCGTGGATGCGACGAGATCTTTCCGTCGCTCGATTACCCCTCGATCGTTCAACGAAACGAAAAGAAGCGACAGGTCTGGCGAGTTCGCTGGAAAAAGCTGAAATTGTCCCGACAATGGAGCTTCGAGTTTATTGTGTGCGTGTACAATGTTACCCTCGGTATTGTGTAGAAAAATCAAATTCGAAGAGGCAAATTGTTCAAATAATCCGTGTATTACGTAGTCGACTGTGCACACGTTAATGGTACATAATGATTTTTACACGCAGGATTAAAAATTAATTCTCTTCGATTTTGTTTTAAGCTTTTTATCATTCATAATGGATCCGGTTAAAAATATGTCTGT
This sequence comes from Ctenoplectra terminalis, assembly GCA_019453375.1. Classification (NCBI taxonomy): domain Eukaryota; kingdom Metazoa; phylum Arthropoda; class Insecta; order Hymenoptera; family Apidae; genus Ctenoplectra; species Ctenoplectra terminalis. Next base: position 22,095 of record SMSQ01011965.1, on the reverse strand, counting down.
TACGCTTTTGTAGTACCGCTAATTTGTGGTTAAATAGGTTTCGGTAATGTTCTAGCATTTAAATATTCAACGTTTATCGTCCAAAACTTTATTGTCCATTGAAATACTCTAAATAGAACGATCGTTCGCTTTCTCGGTCTACGATATTTTTCCCACGTTAAAAAGTTATCAAACCACACTGGAGCCTTTTAGATTTTAACACCCATTATCCGAGTAGCCTGATGTACGAACCTTCTATTATACCTCCTAATAGATCGATCTATTATCCGAACGCTTTTATCTCCCTATTAGTTCGGATAGAAGAGCCTCTACACTATTGCTCGCAAATCCATCGAGCTTTCCCAATCTCTTCGCTCCACCACAACAGCAAAACAACTTCTTCTTCGATCGGTTGAAGCCGCGAACCTTTATCGATCGCGAACCGGGGAGCTAATCAAATTTACGCGCATGATGTTGGACACAAAGCGAACGCGTTGAAAGGAACCGGAGACATAGGATTAGCCTGGGCCAGAGTAGAACATCGAACGTAAACCGCTTGCTGCTTCAATGCGATGAATCCTACTGTAAAACGGAAAGCTCTTTTTCCACCCTTCCAGTCTGACTACGGGTTGAAGCTTCACGAGCGACGTAACCGCGTTGGCCAACAGTATCGAAGAATTTTAATTTAGAATTCCGAGATTTGATTGGCAGAAAATTGATAGAAAATTGGCAGAAAATTATCGGAATTTTATTTACCAACGACTAAACGCTGCGAATCGATTTTCGACCGTGGCGGGGATAATAAATGGTGGAACGAATTCCAAAACAGTCTGAACACGATCAAAGCATGAACGAATAATTGCTCGTGGACCAGCTGAAAAGCGACCGATAATGAAAAGCGTTTTGTACGAACGATTTCGATTACGCGACGCGACAGATTATACGGGTGGGAAAGCTGTTTCCTTTGTATCAGTGGCAGTATTTAGAATACTAATGACGAGCGAGGTAGCGAAGTAGTATGGCGCGAGAAACGCGTCTGTCATCGAGTAGTGATTTTCATCGATCTTGATTCCATTTATAAAATTCGTTGGCTTTCTTTGTACCGTTAACAATTCACCGATCATCGTCGATTCAATTTTTGATACCACGATGGTTCCGGAAACCATCTTCGATTTGGCAATCCGTTCTACTTGTCAAGTCCCGTTATCCAGAGGAATGATTCTAACTTCGCGAGTACAAGCAGAGTCTTCACCACGAATTATTCTGTTTTTACACGACTCTTGGGAGTCGACTTGCTCCTCTTATTGTTAGTCGAGACACGCGTTGCGTTCCGGGCCAAGAACAATGTTTCGTGCATTCCTCCGGCTTGGCACGTGTGTACACGAAGCACGAAGATGGCGCTGAAGGTGCAGAGTTATATATAAACGGAGAGGCAAGAAAGAGAGACGTCTCTGGTAAGAAAACGAAAAACCGGTGCAAATATTTACACCGTCTATTTGGAGAGGCAACGGAACGCATCGGTCGGGCTGATCCCCTCGGATACGACGTAATAATTCGCGTAATAATCGAGAATTTCGATGGGAAAGGGGATGGCAGACTACTCCAATCCCTACGAGAGCGTTTCTTATCGTCCGGACACAATAACAGTCATATTTCGTGTCGATCGAGATTTCAACAACGGACCCGGCCAGAGAATTCATCTTTTTTTCGATGGACTTTTCTCTCGTGAATACCGCTCGATCTCGAAGGTCTTTTTTAAATGGAAATGGAAATTTTTATGGATTAAAAGCGTTCGCAGGGATAGATTAAACGTTCGTTTTAACAATCGTGAGTCGTTTATGCTGCATAAATTTCGCAGGGAGAGTATGCATTCAGATAGATCGTCGAGGAAACTAGTTGCATTTAAGAGCAGAGTTCGGATTGCTCAAAGATTCTTGCTTCCCTACTTTACGTTCAATTTCTTCGTAATGGTGCGTGGAATATTTAGACCAACTCGCAAAGATTATGGAGGAAGCTTCGTTAGAACGTATCAACGGAACAACGTAAACAGAAGAACGATAAAATAATGAAAAACGAATACGTCCTACATATATTCGATGAAATAGGAATTTCTATGCGAAAGAAGCTTTTGTCGCAGATATTTGATCCGATTTTCTACTGAAATTTGTAAAATGAAATTCACCTTGGACGAGCTTGTTACGTCGCGTAGAAATAGCGCAGCCTTAGTCATTTTGTTACAACAAATATAAATAAAAGTACTATTATAGCTGTTTGGCAATGTGCTAGCGCACCAACGTCATAGCAGACCAATAATTAAAGATTCCCGTCAAAATTTTCGAACGATTAATCGGAATAAATTCGACGCTGGCTGACAATTACCCGAACGAACGTATTTACCACTTGGTGTGTGACAATTTGGATCGTGTCCATGAATGAAAATTCGATTCGCCACAATCACTGGCGTTTATGAGTCATCGATTATTATTCGTGTAACCCTAGGAAACGCTAAACTTCAGGATCGAACGTGACTCATACGTGAATCCGGAAAATCAGCTTTTAAATTTAGTGAACAATCATCGAGCGCGTCGAGACCGGTTCGAAAGTATTGCGGGAAAAAGTACAAAGGATTTACGCGTGTAACGGAGATCTGGCAAAAATTCAAGTCGCTTCTTCACTGTAAATAATACTTAAACCGACACCACGAGCACGATCCATTGCCAAGGAATAATTCGTGTACAAAGGTGATAACAAGATTTCCCGTAACTCGTGCAGGTTTTCCATCGGAGAAGAATAGGACTTTAATTCCATGAAAATAAATGATTCGCGCGGCACTAGATTGCGCTTCATACAATATGAAAGCTCTTTGTAATCACAGCGACGATTCTACAAAATTGAACCTATCGATCATATTAACTCAATCTCGTTCGTTCTATTTTTTTTATTTTTATTTTTTTTTCTATCGATACTTTTTTTAAGTCGAGAATTTATTTCACTTCCCAACGTAAGCAACAGGAAACAGAAGAATCGACGCTAGAAATAAAATACCACTTAAAAGAAATTGTATCATATCAGAGACGTTGTATTGGAGTTGATCTAAAGATGTTTTACCAACGCTACAAGGCTTCTCGTGTCTCATATTCCACTTAACCGTGCCTAACAAAGATTGATCTTAATTCTTTGGAAAGGAAGTTCCTTCCTTGACCTCCTCTCCAGAGATTTCTTCTCATTGAACTCGAGTTACTCGGGTATATTGCCCTTTCACTCTACATCCTGACGCTCAAGTTTTTCGAACTAACTTCGAAAATGCTGTATTTTATTATTATAATTATCGTTCATTGTTTTTCATTATTCTCAAATTTTTCTTCAAACAAATTCAAAGGTAAATTATCGAAAACATACAGGTGATCCATTTTAAATTAATTTTAAATCAATTTTAAATGAATTCCGAGACTGTCATAATTCGAATTCATGACAACGATGACCAAGCTAGACGCGCGTCGCGTCTGTCGGAAGAACATTGACTCAGCGTCGGGACGCATACGTGGCGAGCCATTCGAAATTCCACGAATATTCCTCACCGCATCGTAAAAGCCGCCAAACACGCTGAACACTTTTCGCCCTCTCTCTTTCACCCCCTGATCATCGTTCATTTCCACCGTCACGTGATCGCGGACTTTCCCTCTCCCCCGAGGACCGGTTTAGAATAACCCAAAGCCCCGCTGTTCGGACCATTCGTGAGTTTGATTCCGACTTGTTCGCGTCTCGTTTCTTTTCAAGGAACGTCCCCTGAGAACCAACCGGATAAAGAGAACCGACACGGAACTTTTATTCAATAATGGAGGTCGCTAAAGGTGCGTGCAACAAATTCAATTCGACGCACGATCGAGTCCCCTTTCCGTTCTACTTTCTAACTCGATTTCGTCCAGCTATTCTCCGAGAACCCTATTGATTTATTCGATCCGAATCTCAAAATCGCATCCCCGTAACTTTCGAGCGCATAATTTTACCGATCGGTCCCTAGTGCTTGGAATACTTTTCTTTTCTTTTCATTTATTATCCCAGGGTATACTTCTTCTGTCTTCGTCTTAAAATAAATCAAATTAACACAGAAACTCGTATCTCTCCGTAGTAAACGAAAACGCCGACAGCTTGGTCGAACAATCGATGAACATCACCGCGGAATCGAAATCGGTCTCGACCATGAAATCCGTGCAAAGCGTGCAAACAAAGTCCGTAGTCGAATCCTCGACGTCGATCAAGTCTGTGTCCTCGTCGTCCACTAAGTCGCAGCAATCGATGGAGTACGAGGAGTCGATCGAGTTCAGCGACTAGATGAACCCCATCATCGATCTCCAAATCACAAAGCAAAAAGCAACAACATAAACCCTTTTGACGTCGTACCACGCAGAGGAAAGTAGACAAGCGATATTTTTAACTCGACTCCAGCGACGATCCTCAACGCCGGTGCTTCGCCTCGATATGTTCAAACATTCAGGATCGAAAGATTCCAGAGTGGAATACTCATTGAAAGACACTGTTTAGGAAGCTTGTCGCGTTCCTTTCAAGTTCCTCCACACCAGCAGTTCTATCGAATCGCGATTCAAAAGGAAATCCGGTTAGACCGAAGTGGAGGACCTTTCCACGCGTTCCGCATGTTGATTCCGGAACGATTCAAGAGAAACGTGCTACCGTGTTACGGAAGAAACATCTGCCAAAGAGGAACGAGACGAAGCAGGGATGAAACGGTTGGGATTGGACGAAGAATGTCCAGAGTCGAGTCGAAGACCAATCGACCGATCAAAGCGTCCATGGTAATCAGTTCGGGATGGGATACAGAAATAACCCGCCGCATGTGTGATAACTAAAAGCAAAAAAATAAGAGGAAAATGAAGGAACGTTTGGAAGCTTCGATCACGAGCTCTGGCTCTCCTCCAATCGGCGTGGTTCACCGCCAAATAGCGATCAGCCCCTTAACTTTTCCTCCCAAGATTCTCTTCGATCGTCTTTTCGATTTTCCTTTGAATACGTAAACCTATCCATCATTGTCATGTCTCGATCCCACACTTCACCGCAAACATTCGGTTATCTTTGTACAATAAAGTTTCTAAGATATTGTTCTGTGGTTCGTTCAATGCCGATCTCTTACACCCTCCTTCCCTTCGTCGATCGAATACCTTATTGTTATCGTTACAGAATGTCTGAACGAGAATCGAGCGTTATTATTTAAACGATGCACTTTAAACAGCGCGCAGGGTAGAAAGAAGGATCGTTGAGTTCAACTTAAGACTTGAATATTTCTTAAAAATTCCTTAAATATCGTTTGATCGTTGAATTTTATTTTATTTTCCTTTTTTTTCAATTCGTCAGACTTATTCGAACGATTCGAAGCCTAGAATTGCTCGAAGCAACAGCAATTTTATCGAATGGTATGTAATTCTCGCATCACCTTTAACCTTTTTTCGCCTCGTCAATCACACGCTGTGATCGAAAAAGAAATACCATCGTCAGAAATGGTCGATAATTCTGCTCACTGGTTTCGATATCGCTTTCAAGATCCAATTAACCAACATCGAATGAAAACCGTAAAGAGAAAAAAACGAAAGCGATGAACGTTTTCCCTTTTACGGTCAGCTAACATCTCCTCCTCGAGTAGGACGTCTCGGAATTAAAGTAAAAATCATACCTTCCTCGACTAAAACGAGATTAAGGTTCACTTTCTGTGCGATCTGCAACGGTGAAGTAGATTTTTCTTATCGTTTCGACGACCAACTGGGAGTACTTCCACTTGTACGAACGTGTACGTCGTAAAAGATAAAAAGAGAAAAACCGTTTCCTGATCGTTCGAACGAATGAAGTCGTCGTTGATCCATTTTTGTCCGTAAAGGAGCGGCTTGCTCACCTGGAGCACATAAATTAGCCGGATGTTCGAAAAGAAGAACAGAGGGGAACGTTCGTCGAGAGTGGAGTCGGGACCGGAAGTTGAGGCGGAGACGAGATATGGAGATTTATAAACGTGATTTCAGAGGCGTAAGAAACAGGGGGAGATAAATCTCGCTTAATGAAACAATCTCGAAAGAAAAGACGACAGATTTGTGACGATAGAAAAATATCGGTGATTCGGAAGAAAAACGAACGAAGAAATCCTATTTTTCAGCCTTGCATAAAAAATACCAATAAAGACAAATCACTAGACAGCAATTTGCTGAAATATATAAAGCGCCAAGTTAACCCAAGGCGGAATTCAGTGTCGGCTGTCTAAATTAAGTGGCACTCACCAGGGGACACGTGGTAAGCGCGGTTGAAAGTTTTACAAGTCGCCAAGTTTCGAGGGTTCTCTCGTTTACGACTTCCAATTTCGCGAAAGCTGCCGACTAAACCGTGGATGCTCAGGGCGTGGAGAAAGTTTCGACGTCTTTGACAAGCGTGACAAACATGCTCGAAACTCTGCGATAAAATGAATATCAAGAGATCGTAGGAAGAACTCCAAGAATCAATTTTGTTCTATTTTTGAAGCGATAATTGAGGCGTAAAATTATTCGTAGAAAACAAAATGTTGGCAATCGGAAAGATATAAATTTATAAATCTTAAATTTAGTTCGACTTTAATGGGATGTTCAGATATAAACCAGACATTTTCTCCGAGATTTCATTCGCGAAAGGCTTTTCTCCGACATCGAACAACTTCCATAAAAAGCAGTTTTTTTTTTTCATCTACGTATATATATTTTTTTAAGGTAACCAAGATATTTTAGGTGGGCAAAGTTATTACCCAGCCGCGTGTGTATATAACATCCCCTTATACGTAGGGTGGTTATTCATAAAGGAAGGCTCATAAATTTTTGGTATATACTCCATTCACTTTGTCAAAGCACGTTCTTTCTGGCAGGCATCTTATAAATGAATTTAATATTTAAAATCAGTGTTAAGACATAAAAAATCGCGCAAGGTCTGTCGGTATATTTCCTCCCCTAAATTTTTATTCTTCCTTTATTACGTCCCAACGATTAAAATCTACATGAAAACGTCTTCGTTAATATTTCAGAGGAAGAAAAAAAGAAAAAAAAAAAAAAATACGCAGTTGAACGCAATCAATTTGTCGACTTCCTTATCGCAACGCGAACCCGATTTCTTATCGGACTTGAAACGAAAAACGCGATTTAGAAATAAAGAAGCCCTTCTCTCACTTCTCGCTAATTTCTCGCGCTTATCGGGAGCTGATTAAATTTTCGACGCGACAGTACCGACTGTTACAAATTTTTATCGTGAGAATCAGTCTGTCATGGACGAAGTACAAACATCGTTCCCATGGGTATTATCGATTCTTCTTTGTCAAAGAGGGGAAAAGACTCGTGGTTTCTCGTAACGAAAGTAAAATTGTAATTTATGCGTTAGGTTTGGATTAGGTATACCATTCAAAACCATAGCTAAGGTTGGGTCAGAGGTATTAGAACTATAGTCGAAAGGTCAACAAGCGTGCTCCATTAATTCTGTTTCCGCTGAATTCACTAATGCCTCTGCTAGTACAAGAGGCTTATCTGGCGAGCAACTGGAAGTGTGAAAAATGACGGAGGAAAGAGAAATACAAATTGATGCGCGAGTGAATAGCGAGATTGGTTTGCTTCGTCTATTATAATTAAAATTGGCGCGATAGAATTTTGTACTAAATAGCTCTTACGATCAAAGCTCTTTTGAACTGTATGGTAAAAGGATTACGCGTTCGATCTGTATTTTAATTGAATTCTATAAAAGTTCCATAGCAAATGAATTTTTTATCAATTTTCCATCGATCGATCTGTATTACCGAGAAACGAAACATCGTTGTTTTTAATTGACAGATTATAGGAAAGCCGAAATACCGAGAGTCGAACACGTTGAAATGTAATTAATTACCGGTAGAGAGTAATGACGACAAGATTGAAGTTAAATGTTACTGTGATAAGTGAAGCCTGAACGCAGCAGAGTGATCGATGAAACGAGCATGTCGCGCGTTTCGCTCCTCATTGTTCTCGTTCTAGGTCGGATTCAACGCAATTCAATGGAAACGAAAGGAAGCAAGAACACTAATCCTGAAAATGGGAGAGCGCAATCGGGCCGACGTTGGTGGAACACGCTCGGGTATCAGCTTCGAAATTCCCGACAAATTCTATCGAAAAAGTGTCGCAACATATGCCAGACGGATACGGTAAAAATTTTTTCGTCGCGGTACTTCGAACTTCAAATTTGTTTCGTTCAAAGATTCTTGGTTGGAAGAGAAGTAAGATTTAACAATTGCATGCAGAGGAAAATCATTCTTTAACACCGACTGATTACCTGCTACTGTTGACAGAAGTGTTGCTCCTGCTGCGTCTCGAGATAATCGAATCGCCGCGATTAACGACGCCTTTATGGGTGATGCTGAATGCTCGAAGTCTATACAGATCGTCTCCGGCTCTCGGGTTGTATGCTTTTTCCGGCAAACTGTGCACTCGCGGTCTGATGTGATCCGGCACTGCAACGTACCGACGGACAGTTAATTAAAGCCAGGCTATTAGTTCGATTAGGGCAACTGATGATATAAACAGATATTTCTCGGTTTTTCTATCTGTTTTCTATCTGTTTTTTTATATTTCCATCGCACGTAATCAAACGTGAAATTTTGATATCGCATATATATTAGAAATCAGCACAAAAGTGGCTTTGAAGTGGAACGTAACTGAAAGTGAATTGAATCACCAACAGATTGGGAGGTAAAAGGCAAAAAGCTCGAGAAGTTTGCATCTTGAATTTCTAATTAAGCGTCTTGCCAACGGTACGCCAGACCGATCGTGTCTGGTCGCAAAAGGGAACCTTCAATTTACGTTAAGCGATTCATCGTTATTTTTTCTCTTTTACTTTCGAAAACTCTCTCGTTGCGAAACGATCCTCGCGATCAAAGCGATGCACGAAACACCAGGAAAGCTTTGCCTCGAAGAACTTCCTCGTTTCTCCTTTTCATTCACGATTCTTCTTCGATTCGAAACAAACAATCTTCCTTATATCGGTAAGTTGAACACTTAACGTTGCGTTTCTTTGATCATCAAAATTCACGATTAAAAAAGAAAAACAGAATTCTGTTAGGTTTTTCAACGCACCTGGACGAGACTGGTCTCGAACTAGTTTTCACAGTGGATCGTTTTATTAAATTCTTTCGATATCTTTCTGTGCACGGCTACGAATAAAATTATTTCGCGACATATCTTGAGAACTAAAAGCCTAGTCTTAAAAAATTGGCGAATACACATTATGGGCCGTCGCGTTTACAACTTGACCAGAGTCAGGACACGCGTGCCATATCAAACCCTGTCATGCTTCCAAGAAACAGATCACTGTCAAACAGATACGAAGATGTCCAAGAAAGCAAAGACGATAGCCACGAAGAAGCAATTTTAACGAAGACCTTCCGCGAACAATATTTTGTTAACATACGAAGGCAAGTTTGAAAGGTGGATGGAAATTGAGCCACGGCCAAGTAGTACACACGTCGACCAACAAAGCATGGCCATCGCTTCGGCATTTAATGCGGTTACAGTCGACGAGGCACTCAAGAAGTTCGTCTCCCGGGCCTGGTATCTAATTACAGCTACAACGCTCGCTGGAACTTCGCTCCATCAAAATTAACGGGGAGTTTTCACTGGTTCCGAGGGAAATTTCAATGCCACTAGCCGGCTGGCGTATTACGCGCGTGAATGGGATGATACTTTGATTAATTAACCGAGAATTAAAGCCCGATCTCGAAACCATTTCGATGATAGAACCGAAGAAATATAAGCCCCTCGTAGCTCGAGCAAAGGAAAATGTATGGATGTTAAAACTGGTTTAGAAATAAGGAAANTATTCCCTTTTGTTTCTCGTTAGAGAGCGACGTTTTGATGAATGAACCGGGGCTAAGTATTGACAAGATCCAAGAGCTAAGAGCAGCAGTTAGTCATTTTACTCGAGAGGGATTTTCGCTGGGATTTCCGCGGGTAATTGCTTAAGAAACGATTAGGAAATCCATCAGGAGCAAGCAAACTCGAAGCTTGAGCTCGTCATGATTTCACGACTGCTTGCCCGGCCAGCTACGAGGGTGGAATACAATGCAAAATAAATTATACGGAATACGCGTTCACATTTATTTCGTTAGCAGAGACCTCGCTCCGCATTCCAATTGTGCATTGAAAGTTTAAACCAGGGCAAGCAGTACCGTGTCGCCGCCATTTCCGATACGATTCAATGTAAACAACGACGTACGATTAAAAACGCCAGGAACAATGCCCGATCTGATAACTTGACCCCGTTTCACGGAAACTGTCTTTCATTTGTTTCGAATCTGTTAGAAAAATTGACCAAAGATAAAAAGGTGTAAAAATTTCCGCCCCCCTGGCTGAAAGTTGTCGATGCTCGTAGAAGTAAACCGTATCTGCGCGTAAAATTCACCGGCGTTTATCGCAAACTGCACACCTTAAACGATTAAAAAAAAAAAGAGAGAGAGAGAAGAAACAAAGTTTCAAGCAAATGAACAGCAACAATGTTCAGGCATTAAGCTCGGAGACAAAAACTACGTCCACGTCTTAATCTAGTTACACGTCTTCTCACCCCCTCGCTCTTTCAAAGTCTACTTTGTCCGCTACCTTATAAACCAACCGCGTTCAATGACCGCAGAAGCCAAGAAAAATCGCAGTCGACGCCCTTAACGATAGAAATACGTGCTTACCAGGTAGCTCCAAGAAATTGGACGTCCTCCGTTGCCTTCCACGGGGGTGGGCGGTGAAATTCAATGGTCCCACGTCCTCGTTGCTGACGTTCGACAAATTGGAGCACTGGCTGTCGCGGGAGCCCCGTCTGGACGCGAGGTAGGCTGCAACACAGAAGCGCACCAGGGAATTTCATCGAATATCGGCCAGGAATTCGCGACGCGTACCGTTTATAAGGGGATTTGTCGCGGATAAAGGCAGCTTGGAACCTGGTAATTGCACCACGGTTCCCTTAATGCTGGTGAAACGCGTTAAATGACGATTCATAGGGACCACGCGTCGATGACTGTCAGACCGTTGCCTTCGAGTTCGGTCGATCGCACGGACAGAATCTCCGTGTCTAACCCAGAGGATTAAAGATCGAACGGGATTATAGGATTGACTCGAAATATACCTCGAAATATACCTCGAAATATACCGGCCAGCTTTTCGTTACCGCGAAGAAAGAAAAGGAATTGAACGAGATATGGTGAGAGAGAAATGGAACACTGCTGAAAAAGGATACCGGGGGTGAAACGAATGGGGTGAAAGCTGGTTTTATTCGCGACCTTTAAATGAGAATCCAATCGCTACTGTAAGACGGTCTGGAAAAATGATTACATCGAATCGACTTTTAGCTTTTCAGCTCCCCTTTGTCTACCACATTACGAGATTAACTAGAACGTACGGAGCCACGTGAGATATTATAGAAAATACGTAACAGCAGATTCGAAGGATAAAGCAATTAACTTTGAAACGCAACTGCTAATAACGATGTCATTAATAATTTGTAGAAGCGGATGGGGAAAGCAGTGTACCTGGTAAGACGATTTAAAACGGAGCGATAATAATTATAATCTTTGTAGAGTTGCTGCGCAATTTATACGTAACAAACCGCCCCGACTTCGGTAACAATGGAATATTTCAACCAATAAACCAAGTAAATTGCGCTTTCGCTGTAAGAACGATCGACCAAGGAACTCCAGTGACGTTTACAAAATTTATCGAGTATGCCTCGCTTCGTTTCTCGCCTCTGTTTTTTTTTTCTCCGAACGATTATTTCAACCACGTAGTCGACTTCTTTAAATCCTGCTCGACAATTCGGTTTAATCACAAAATTCGATGCGTGTTTCGTAAAACATATAGCTCGTTATCACGGTACACGTAAAAAAGGATTTTCCAGTCGTCGAATTGCTTGGAACAACTCGAGAGAGGCTTGTATGGAACGGCTAGAATATTAATTAAAAACGGTAATCCAATCACCAATTACGTATATCGTTCTAAAAAAAAACGAAAGAAAGAAAAATAAAAAGAAGAAAGGAGTAAAAGGAATAAATAAAGCTGACCGAGTAATACATGGTGATTTTAAACCGATCATCGATCCTGGTTCGTTAATCGCCGCGCAAGAACGTTGACTCGTGGATGCTTGAACGTTCGGATAGTCAGACGCGTCCGGAAAACGATGTATCTCATTACCAGGTAATATTTGCGATTTCACTTGTCACGTGGCTCGCCCACACCATAACGAATCGATAATTAACTCTCTTTCCCTCTCGCCGCGATGGCCCCGTTAATTGATTCTTTTTTACGCACGTTACACTTTGCAAATGCTTTTAAAACGTGATTCCAGGTTTCGCTCGCTAAATCGACCTACTTTGAATAAGTTAATTGTTAATTAAATCTTCTATGCCAACTCTTAATTAATTTTTTGCCAGTATTATAAGAAAATCCGTTATTAAATCGTTTCAAGAGAACTCGATGGAAACAGATTTTACTTCGTTTATATCCAAATATACCGAGGTCAAATTCCATATCGTCAAACGGAGCAGTATCGTATGCAACTTCTACCGTATCGGACCGCCTGATGACGACGATAAACAACGGAAGAACAAACAGACAAGTAATCCAAAGGAAAACTCACCAAGACCGCCCTTCATGGAACCTCTCCTCTTCGGGCTGGATAACAGAGTCACTTCCGTGTCCGCGTCCCCCATATCCGTTAAGTCGCTGGTCGACCTCCTGGAGATATTTCTTCCATTTCTCCCATAAACATCCTCTTTGTTCTCGCTTTGAACCTTGCCAGTTTTTTCCAGACATCCTTGACTGCGATTAAAGTAACTGCTCTTTTTGCTACCCTTCTTGTCGCTCGGACTATCGTTCTTTTCCCTGAAAGATCCCTCCACGGAAGACGTTCTCGATCCACTGTTCTTGTAGTTCGCGTTGTTCTGCTGGTCCAGGTTCATTTCGGAATGCTTCGAGCTAGACAATGCATGAATCGATGGGGCAACGACCGTAGGGGACATAGGACTTTTAGATCCGCTTAAACCGAAGCAAGAATTCTTGCGATGGTCGAAAGGTTTCGGGCTTTTCGGACCAAAATTCATGGAACTAGGTGATCTCACCGGAACTGTGGGTGAAACAGAGATAGGGCTTCTCGGTGGATAGCTCATAGTCTTACCTAAATTCTTCCTAGTATCGGAAAATTGAAAAATCGGCGACTTCCTACCCGGAGAGTGCAATAGATCCGGGTTTGCGCTTTTCGGACTCCTGCATCCTTGACGAACGTAATAACTGGGACTTCTGGGTCCTCGATCGAGCTCGTTCAAGCGCCCAAACTCCTCAAAGTCGAAGTTCGTGTTGGGTGTCTCCGAATAATATTCCGGAGGGAACTCGAAGACCAATGGAGTGCTCGGTGATTTGTTCACCGACAGTTGCGTGGGACTTCTCTGGCCTCCGATCGGTATTTGAGGTAAATGCGGTAGCTGTGGTAGCTGTCGGGGACTCCGCGGGGATTTTAGATGTATCGATTGTCCAGGACTGTTCGTCGCCATCTCGATGAGTCGATGAACGCTTTCTGCTTCTACTGTCCCTTTCGAACCCTCTTTGTCACTTCTTTCCTTCCTCCCTTCCTCCCTGCTTCTTTCTTCTCCTTTATATATTTTTTTCTTTTTTCTCTCTTTTTAATCTACCAGAAGAAGGTAGGAACCTCTGCCGAGCTCATTGTGCTTCCACAGCGAAGATGAAACGCGAAACTCTTTGTTGCTCTGAGTCACCACGAGTTTCCTCCGAGCGACGCACCAACCTTTCGCAGCGGATCGGGTTTTCATCTCCGCTCCCAAGCTTTGAATCTTCTCCCTTCGGATGCTACGACGCTTTTACGCACTGCTGTTAAGGAATGGTACGATGGTTCGGAGAAAGAGAGGGTGAAAGGGATTTTCGAGAATTCGTCCACAGACAGGGAGATTAAAGGAGAGACCGGACCCTTTGGGCTCACCTGAAAACGTCGACTGGTTGAACGTCTCGTTTTACATTAGCGTTTAAGAGGAACTACTGAACGAATCGCTCGTTTCGCGAAGCATTATTCGTACCCTTTTACTGGTTGCGCAACGTAAAAACCGGGAATATTAAAACTCGTATAATAAAAATTGCGATGAAAGCATCTGATTTAATAGCGAAAGACAAGGTTAAAGAGCGATCGTAACTTTTCACTGCTTCGTGTATAGAAAAGGGAGGAAAGATTCGAAATTTTGATCCTGTCACCGATACGGTTTCCTCTAATCAAACAGACCTCTTTAAACATCGTGAAAAAATTTTCTTCTCAGCGAAGAGAGTCAATGTATGGTAACACTACGATTGAAAGCGCGCTTCATGTGAAAAATGATCGGCTTGCCGGGAACGCGTGTAAGCAAAAGAATCTCGTGCAGGAATTTTATTTCTCTTCGACTACCGCGTAATTTTAAAAGCCACCGGCTCAGAGAGAATAATTTCAACCAACCGTTTCACGCAAAGGCAAAATGAATATGAATACTTCTACGATACAGCACTTCTGCAACGACTCGCGTAAAATTGTGCAGAAATCTGCTTCCCTTTCATCTCCGCAAATTAATTCTCGAACAGTCTAAAATCAATATTAAATGCGGAAAAATGTACCTCTGAGCTCTGCACAGGTATGCTCTTTAATTTTAGATAAAACTATACTAAACGATAACGAAATACGCGATCAGCACCTGACAGGCCGAAACGAATACCTAAATTGCTCGCATGCGTTCCTTTTCGTTTCAACGATCTACCGCTTTAATTATTCCTAAATTGAACCTTGTATACTATATAAACAAACATATAAGAGAACACAGACTCACCTATCGCGTCGGTTTGTCTGGGAAGAATTAACCTGTTGATCGCAACCGTGCGAGAAATATCATCACGCTGGTACTCAGCTTCGCCAGCAGCTTCGCGCGATTCCTCTTCGATCCGAACGATTCCATGAGAGACCAACGTTTGGTAAATCTCCGTCGAAGACTGATAACACGAGGAAAACGATAGAAAACACGATTCGTGACGCAGTTGTCGAGAAACGACACGCAGAGACGCCGAGCTGCCTCCTCGACAGAGGCTGCCGCGTTACTGAGGGGTTGGAGCGCACGGGCCACCGTCTCTACCTCCGCCAGCAAGTTCACCCTGCTCGACCTCCCACCCTCGACGTCCCCAGGGCTTTCTTTCTTTTCGCACGTATCTCTTTATCAATTCGATCCATTTCGCTTTCACGGTTCTGCTGGATCTCCTTAGACCATCACCTGAGGGTGGATTTCGTCTTCGAGGGGGAGAAAAGAAAATTACTGTCCGAGTAGCTTCGTAAATGTCACGTGTTGGAGATTTTCTTTCGTGCCTGGTGTTTTTTCGAATAGTTTTTTTTTTTTTTTTTTTCTTTCTTTTCAGCGTACCGGTAGGTTGATTATACGAGCGATAGAGTTCAATGAATGGGTAATAGTATTTGATGGAAACTGTTTACGTAAAAGGGTGCATAGAATTCAGAGAAATGATGCGCCTCGTGTAATCGATAGGGTAAATAGTCGTTGACACTTTGATTGCTGTATCCACGTCGAAGACTTCCGCCCATGAATTTTGCATGGAATTGGTACACTTCTGTTGGCGTACTCGAAGAGTGTTTGCTGGTGTTCTCCAAACACTTAACGTGGCAGGGAAACAACTTGAGCCGAAATAGGTACAAATATATTGATCGATACGATCCATTGTCTTCGATTCCAGAAGAAAATTTCTGTCTTTCTAAGGAAACAAATTATTCTCGATTTTGTATGAAATCGAGGCTGTTCCATCTTGCGAAAGAATATCTTTATAACTATAAACGTTACTCTGACGCGGAGTAACCTTGCGTTTCCTCGAATCCCGAGGACGGTGAAATTTGATTAGAAAGAAGGATCGCTAGGCGGATGCAAAGGCGCAAGGTTCGCCCAGGGGAAATTGGATTCCCGTGTAAAGCCGCAGACGGTTACTAACGCAGTGGTGGTCCCTTTAGGGTAATCGATTGTTCCCGACGACACAGTATATAAACGTTCACCAGGATTGCGCTCAAATTCGCGCGACAACTGCTCACGAACTATCTACGGAGCTTGTGGTCGAACTTTGGCAAACAAGTCCAACAGGTAAACGCCGACCGCCCAGAAACGACCGCGACACAGCGATTGTCAAACCGGAAAGTTGTTTTCGGAAGGCAGTCGAAATTGATTATATTATCTCACGATTAAATTAGGTTTCAGATCGATATAAAATTGTATAGATTCTTAGAGCGTGTGATGCAAGAGTAGATAATTTTCGTAAGAGTTTGAACGCGTGATTTAAAAATGGTTCTAAGATTTTGGTGTAGCGTGAAATGTCATCGTTATTCGTTGGTTTACCAGGGTGCGCCTGAGTTAGGTCAGACATAGTTTTCAATAGAAATTAGACAGGCGAGATCTTGTAAAATAACATATGTTTAGTCATCTCTGGGATGACTAATAATTATTACGTTCATTTTCTATCACTGATGGAACTTTGCTATCACGATATTCCTTAATATCGCATCGATAGCAGCGGTACAGTCGGCAGGTCTTATCTATCGATTTTTGTGTAGCTGTAAGCGATTAGAATGATTCATCCAGGCATCGTGCGACAACACTGTCAGTGTCGATAGTATTATTTCGTCGATAGTTAAGCTAGGATCCGGAGGATTCACAAGTGCGCTCTGTGAACGGTTGTACGTCGGGTTCTCGTCTTTCCACTCGGCATTCCCCCTCTTCAAAAGTTGTTCCAGAAACGAACACGCCGAATAAGAGGGATCCGACGCGACGAAATATCAGTTTTGTGCGTTGTCGGTATATCGTCGGTGCACCATGCCGTCGTTAAGAACGTTTCGCCTGGAATTTGATCGACAAAGTGCCACCTACATGGTTGGCGAAACTGTTAGTGGAAACGTTATTGTGGATATTGCAAAAGATAAGCACGCTAGAGGTAAATTCCTGATACGAGCCGATGACGTGCGATGGCGAATTGTTCGCGGGAATTCAAACAGTGTCGTGACAAATGATCATCTTTGATTTTCGATACTTAACACAGTTCCGAACCTAAAATATTTTCTGGTGATTTTAAAATAATATAAACGTGTTGCGCCGAACTGCTTCGCTCCGTTTGATTACGAATAGAATTTAAATTAATGTAAAGCTTGTTCTCGATCACGTTGAATTTATATAATTGATAACGGAGCTCGTGTTCTTTAATTACGCAACCAACAAGGATATTCCTATTGTTACGGCGCACTTTGCAGTCGGTGTCCGTTGATGCATATACAAACAGCGTCATACAAGTTTTAACGCGGATAACTCCGTAAAGTTTTCGTGCATCCGATCTTTTGTTCCCATACCAATAGAAAACATGTGCTATTACACTACGCGTTTGTTAACATAGATGGATTCATCGATATCAATAATCGGTGCTAATTGCGGAATTCGAAACAAAGTGGTCACTATTTCAATCTCTATACAAAAGAATTCATTGCTACCGTTAATCACAATAATTCTGTATCTAATTACACAAACAAGCCAGTTCGATAAGATACTCGAATCAATATCGAACCCGAGATAACAAAAAGAAATCCGTGGATCAATTTATCCAAGTTTGATCGACTATCGATCGCAGGGCTAACCTTGACTGCCAAAGGAGAGGCTTGGGTACGATGGACTGAAACTAGAAGCGAGACAAATACTTCCGGACAAAGCTCTACTCGTCACGATAGTTACACCAATTCAGAGAATTACTTTAATTTCAAATACAACGTTATACAAAAATGTGAGTAGAAGTTTTCAAAGTCCACGACGGCTAAATGTTTGAACAAGACAACGAATGTTGTTCTTTTAACTTGCTTCGACAAGAGCAGCGATGAATATCCAAGAAAATGTACGAAATTCCGTACGCGTGGAATCATGATACGTTTTTCAAATTTTCCAGCAAGTTCAGAGGTTCAAATCCCCGCCGGATTGCACAAGTACCCATTCAATTTCAAACTACCTTGCAACATACCCAGCAGTTTCGAGCATCAGTACGGATACGTAAGATATACGGTGAAAGCCACGATCGATAGACCGTGGAAGTTCGATCACGAGACCAAGGCTGCGTTTACCGTAATCTCATCGTTAGACTTAAACGAGCATCGTCACAAATGCGTAAGAAATTGATACTCTTCCCTTTGATTCCACGTGGACATATTTCAAACTCCCACGAATCGTCCTCGTTTTTCAAACAGTTGGGAGTCGACGATGAAGTGATGAAAAACTTCTACTGTTGCTGCTGCTTCCATGTGGGCAAGATAAATTTGCGCATCAGAGTGCCAACCTCTGGATACGTTTCAGGACAAACAATATACACAACGTTGGATTACAAAAATTCTTCGAGCGTTCAGGTTGCGAAGATCTACACGAAACTGATACGAGTGAGTGGTGTTTTCGAAACAATTTGAACATCGTTTCCTTCAACGCCAAGGAAAAATTCGTTTATTCTTTGTTTGCTTTAAGAAACTCAAATTCCACGCGTCCACGTCTGCGGTGAAAACTGACGTATCCGAAATTAAGTCCACGAAATACTCGGGGTCATTTTCGGCTCGCGAACAGAACATCTCAGACCTGTTGATACCACCTATACCACCGTCTAATCTACAATACTGTGGCATAATAGATCTCGAGTACAAACTGATGGTTTCCGTTCACTTTATGGGGCCGTAAGTAACAGTCAACAGTAGTGGACGCATCTAAATAACCATGAGAGTGACAACAGCTATCTACGATATAAAGTAATATTCGCGATTAATAAAAATTAAGACAAAGATAAATGTCACGGTACGGAAATTTAAAATTCGGTTTTAAGAAACTGTATAGAACTCTTTTACGTTATCCTAGCTCTAAAAATCTCATCGCGATTATAAATGATTTAATTTGTTCATAAAATCAGGCACCTGAAATTGGAGAAGAGTTACCCTATTTTAATCGGAACGGTACCACTCTATTTTCCACCTTCTGCGCCTCCTCTGAACGTAATAAGCTACACGGATACGAAAGAAGCCGCGGTATTCGCAGCAATGCCGATGCCAGTGCAGCCTAGCGTACCTTATCCTCCAACAGACGCTCCAATAGATAGCTCTTCCGAGCCAGAAGCTCGATCTGAATCCGTTGATTCCGTTCTTCCGGAACAGCCCAGCACTTCGTCGACTAACTGGGACATACGTAAGAGATGAATGATTCGTGTTTAATGCATACTGTTAAAAATAAAGGAATGACAAGTTGAAGGTGTCGATTTACCTTTTTCTTGTTCAGCGCCACCATCCTACGAAGAATGTGTATCAGGAACTCAAAATATCATGGACCACGATGAATCGAATTATGTGATCGGTGCGAATGATTCTTTTGCGCCTAGGTATCCTGTGTTCAACTATCCAGCGCCAAGTAAGACTCGTTGTGTAATAATTTTAAGTATCTTGAACCATGGAGTAGGTTTTAAACGAAATTTTATTTTTCTTAGGTATACGTGACAAATGAACGGAGTATTATATAGAATATATGTATAAAAGGATTTATTATTTATATATATATATATATATATATAAATTATGCATTTAAAATTGAACGAGATTTATTAACAGAAGTGAATTTATCTGGATACCTAAAATGAATGTTACTAAAGTGTGTGCTTTCTGGATTCTTGGTGTTATTTTTTGTACAAAATATTTCTTTCTAATTACGAACAAAATAAATGTAGTTTTATCTTCTATGTCCACCCGAAGTCAGAAGGCATAAGGGAAAAGCAACAGTTTTACAAAAATGATATATTTACACAATTTATTTTCATATCTCAACATCGCCATATTGTAATCATAATCATCATCGAGTCACATTATAATTAGCAAAAAAAAAAAA
>SMSQ01011964.1:0-23531 GCA_019453375.1 Ctenoplectra terminalis | reverse complement strand
AACAGTAAAATTGCATGAAAATTGAAGAATTGTATGCATTTGTTTTTCCGGAAATTTGACATTCTTTTTATTCATTAATTAGCAAACTGAATTATTAATAACTGAATTAACAGACACGATATATTTACACTCTTCGAAGAATAATTTCATTTTTTATAAATCTTAATAACGGCCCTATTTCGGTTTCTTTTAATATATTTTACAAATTCAAACAAACCATGTATAAAACAGAAATCTTCCATCTTCACTGGTATCATTTCGCCAGGAAAAAAGAGCTTTCATTTCTCATTTGTTCGGAAACTCCAAACATATCACGACCATTTTACCTATCACATACATTCACCGTTTCATTCCTCTCATTCGTTCATCCATCTTTTCTCTTCTTCAACAATATTGACTCATCCTTCACTCTCTGTTCTTTCCTACACATTCTATCTATTCTCCACAAAACACCTTCTTCTTTCTCTTCTCACGACCTATTTGTTCTTTCTCCTCTGCCCTCCTTTTCTATCTTGCGCCTCAATTTTTACTCCTTTTCTTGCAAACAATCTTTTCCCCTTCCTCTTTGTATTCTACAATTTTCCAGGCAGCTGTTCGGAATCGTTTTTACCTACACTTCCGTCCATAAGTCGTTGGACAGTTAACAAATTTAGAATGAAGAAAAATTTAAATACAGTAATAACTAAGTAATAAAATAATAAATGAATAATAAAATAATAAAATAATAAATGAATAAATAATAAAATAATAAATGAATAAGTAATAAAATAATAAATGAGTAAGTAATAAAATAATAAATGAATAATAAAATAACTAATGAACAAATAATAAAATAATAAATGAATAAATAATAAAATAACAAAAGAATAAATAATAAAATAAAAATTTATTACAGTTATAAAATGCTTCTGTCACTCTCTAACTGTTTACGTTACCCACAACTTTACTTCATACTGTCTTTCTAAGATTTTTCTGAAAGTCTACTTTAACCGTTTGAGTACTGAAGAACTTTCTTGTATACAGGGTGTCCCAAAAGGTCTGTAGATGATTTCAAACAACTTTTTCAAATTTATTTATTAACGAATCATTAACCAAAAACACCGACCAATCACAGAACAAGTAAGACGACTGTACTTCACGTTCTGGTGCTTCAACTATCAAATAAGAATGTATCGAAGCAGCTATTGCCGAGTGTTGAAACTCAGTTTACTTGTTCTATGCGAATAACAATTAATTAGTTTATTCCATATAACTTTTGTTCAACACTCGCCAACATGTTGCTTCGAGACATTCTGACTTGTTCGTTAAGGTACAAGCACGGCGCGGAGCCAACGCTCCCGCTGGCGGGCAGCCGCTTTACTCGTTCGGCGGTTGGTCGGTGTCTTTCGTTAATAACTCGTTAACAGAGCCGAATTTGACATTTTCGCAAAGGAAAAAGTTGCTTGAAATCATCTCAGGAATCATCCTTTAACTCATTCGCTACGAAGGGCGTATATATACGGTCTCAGAAATGAAACAATCCTTTACTAAAACCGTGCATGGACATCTTCTATAGCAGAAAATTATTTTTATTTTTATTCACATGTGTTATAACATAATTCACTGCACAATGTATCTAAATTTTTATATGTATATTTTTGTCATATCGACAAAAATTGTATCGATCTATATAGCAATAGCGTTTTTAGTCCTTTTAAACCTTTTGGAACACCCTGTCATGGTAAAAATCCGAAATAAAATACTTAGTTTCTTCGTTCTGTGGAAAATAATAAAAACGGTAGTAATTTACTCTAATTATAATATAAAAGTAACTTTCACTAACAAAAATATTTCTTATTCTCACTTATTACAAGACTGTTTCGCAGAACAAATTTCATAACGCAAATTAACCCTCTATAGCCTGAATTTTGTCTGCTTATCGGAGAAAAAATTACGATTGATTACAGTTTTTCACTTTGACTTGAAAATATTTTAACTAATAATTCGTGGTGTCACTACAGTAATACAATGATCAAATTTAATAGCGCAGTGATAACTGAACAAAATTAATTATTTAAAATATAGATACATCAGTTTGTAACTTTTAAGTCACACGGTAGGGGGTTAAATTGAATCATTTTATTCCATTACCATTTTCTTTTTACATCACTGCTCGTATCATAGTCACCTAATAATTCTGATAAATCAGAATTTAACACCGTGCTCTTCGCAATTATCACTATAACAGTTATCTAAACAAAAAACCTAAAACAATTTTTAACTTTTATATCATTAACACGTTGCCGCAAATGACGGCTATAACCGTCCGATCTTTGGCGATATGTAGGCAAACGACGGCTATATCCGTCATGCACATTTTAATCGATAAAAAAAAGAACAGCGTTAGTACGAAATGTTCGAACGCATACACTTGTTAATTATTGAGTAATACATCGAAAAAAAAAGGTATAGCATGCCAGACAGCATATTAGTTGTTCTTTTATGCATTTTTTCATGCGTTTTTCTCAATTGAAAAAAGAAAATGTGTTTCCGAGCACGATCGTCAAATTAAAAGTGTGCGGCAACGTGTTAACAATGATGCGCTTTAAAGAATTCTTCGTGTTTTTCTGCAATAAATGCGAATAAAAATATACGAGCAATTTTATTTCTAAATATACAAAAATTTTCAAATTTAACTATTTTTTTGTCATTGTATACATTTTTTACGTTTCTCGTATAAATTCTATAAATTAACACGTTGCCGCAAATAACGGCTACAGCCGTCCGATCTTTGGCGATATGTAGGTAAACGACGGCTATATCCGTCATGCACATTTTAATTAATAAAAAAAAGAACAGTTAATACGAAGTGTTCCAACGCATACACTTGTTAATTATTAAGTAATACATGGAAAAAAAAGGTATAGCACGCCAGACAGCATATTAGTTGTTCTTTTATGCGTCTTCTCACGCGTTTTTCTCAATTGAAAAAGGAAAATATGTTTTCGAGCACGATCGTCAAATGAAAAGTGTGCGGCAACGTGTTAAAAACCACAGTTGATACAAACACAACCGCTCTCAATAAACTGGATCGCGTTTCTCCGCATTTCTCGTACAACAAAAGGGAATCGCGACGGCACAGCGCAACAGAAGTTTCTTCGCATCGAATCATTTCATAAGAATTTTTCTTTTGTTTAACACATTGACCGCCACGGTGGTCATATGTGACCGGAGATTGTTTCTCGCGTAGCGCGACGGTGGTCATCGGTGACCAGAGTGCTTCAAATGTTTATAATTGTAAAAATTAAACGAACATTGATAACGAATTTTGAACATCGTCGTCGCTATTAGAAAACGATTAAAAATTTTTATTAGAAGATCGGAAACGAGAAATTCACTTTTATCAAATCTTCTATCTACCGGTGTGGCGTCCTTGGAAAAACATGTGATTTTCAAATGTTTATAATTGTAAAAATTAAACGAACATTGATAACGAATTTTGAAAATCGTCGTCGCTATTAGAAAATACTTTGAAATCGAGTGTGCGCTATTCAACGATTAAAAATTTTTACTAGAAGATCGGAAACGAGAAATTCATTTTTATCAAATCTTCTATCTACCGGTGTGGCGTCCTTTGAAAAACATGTGATTTTCAAATGTTTATAATTCTAAAAATTAAACGAACATTGATAACTAATTTTGAACATCGTCGTCGCTATTAGAAAATACTTTGAAATCGAGTGTGCGTTATTCAACGATAAAAAATTTTTATTAGAAGATCAGAAACGAGAAATTCACTTTTATCAAATCTTCTATCTACCGGTGTGGCGTCCTTGGAAAAACATGTGATTTTCAAATGTTTATAATTCTAAAAATTAAACGAACATTGATAACGAATTTTGAACATCGTCGTCGCTATTAGAAAATACTTTGAAATCGAGTGAGCGCTATTCAACGATAAAAAATTTTAATTTTTATCAAATCTTTTATCTACCGATGTGGCCTCCCGAGCCATTGCGTCCTTTGTAAAACATGTGATTTTGGCGTGGCGGTCAACGTGTTAATTTATAAGTGTCCACTGACTTATGGACGCAACTGTAAGGTCAGCTGAACAACCGATACCTTCAAAGTCAATCGTTTCGCTCGATGATCCCCCGGTAATCGGTCCGCGAATTCACTGTCGTGATTTCAGGATCGATTTTTCACGCTTCGTAGATACGGCACTGGCGCCTTCCTTCTCCTGTTCCTCCCCCGGGAATCCCCCTCCGCAAATGCATTAGCGGCGAGAGAGCTTTTAGTGACGTCACCCACGCACATGCACACACACCCACACCATCGAACACGTACACGTGCCACACGTTTGCACACGGACGGGACGGGGAATCAGGTTATACGGTGAAAGGAGCGTGTGTTCCATGTAGAATGTGCGTGGGTACTTCTGTTGCCGCTACCATCAAGCTCCGTTTCGAGGAGACCGCCTAATCTTTTGTCTCGTCCTACTATCGCCGGTTTTTCAACGACCTCTTCGCACGTCCCAGAATTCGGCTGTTCCTCATATTTTACCTCGACGCGAGCTTTTCCTGGACGGAGGGTTTTAGCTGGTCCAGGGAACGTTCTTACGACCACCATCAGGTTCGCCGCGATATTTTCGAGTTTATGGGTGGAACGTAAGAAAGTCCTCGACTTTCGCGGGGTGGCGTGTAAGTTTTACTCGGCGACGATTTTAGTAATTAAAATTTTACGGTTCAGGCGGGTTGGATCTGTGGTAATTTTCTTTTCAGGGTTGACGGAGGTGGATCGGGTGATTTGAAGTTTGATACAGGGGAAAAAATAATTTAACCCTTTTATTTTGAGATACTAATACTAGCCTATCTCTTTGGATGGTCAAACTATCCTGAACCTGACCATATAAGTTTATATTTTGACCAAATATGTAAAATTAATATAATTAGAGAGAAATGAAACATTTTACAGTGCGCAGAAAATTGTAAATATAATTTTTAATATATCGCGACAATTGTCAGTACGAAAATAAAAAAAAGTTTCGTTCAGAAAAACGAAGTAGTTACCGATTTATTGCGATTTTACTGAATGACGTAAGTTGGCGTAAGTTGTGTACCTAAATGTACAAAAATTAGGAGAAAAGAATTTATTTTTCTGGGAGTATCTCTTTTTGAATAATGCAAATTATTTATTTGAAAAATTTTGTAAATCCATATTTATGAGAATCCATTAATTTCCTGTAAATGTATAAAAATCAAAGGAAAAAAATTTATTTTTTAGGAGTATGTCTTTTTGAATAATGCAAATTATTTATTGGAAAAATTATTTAAATTCATGTTTTTGAGAATATAATAAAAAGAAAGAACTTTGATAGAAAATTATTTTACCTACCACATATAAAAAGCACTATAATTTGGATATTTTGTATTTTTTTTTACTTTAAATTTCCTGTAAATGTATAATTGTATTTGAAAAAATTCCTATAACAACAATTCTTTATGCATATTTAAAAAAAAAAAAAAAACAGATATGCATTATTCTAGATTTATAAAATTTCTGTGAGAAATTAGGAAGCAATCATTTCGACAAGTTCGGTGGTTCAAGTGTTAAGTTCTGAACTGAAAGTAATTTTATGTCCCGTGTCCTCAGTTATCGGGAAGATCCTATCAATTTTCAGACGTAGAAACTTTTCAGGAAAATACAGCCTGCTGTGCTATTAAAGCCCAGAAAGAATCACAGTTTGGGCCATTACGCAAAGATCGATCGTCCTGTAGGGTCCGCGAATGCTTTTCAATCTCGTCCGTTGGCCAAGCAAATTTACAATTTCCCGTAAATCGTTCGAGGTCGCTACTCACCCTCTCGGTTCTGTCTCCTTGGTATAGTTTTTGGCCGTTGCGTTTGTGCGTTTCGTCGGAATGCGTAAGAAGGCAATAGATAAATTCGACGATTAGGGACTGGACCGATTGCTCGTGAAAAAAGAAAATAGGGAAAAATCCTCCCTGTTAATCTGGTCGACTTAGAGTGGAAAGGGTCGAGAACAAGCAAAGCGGATTTGGCTACGGTATCGAATTACTTGGTTTTTCGATGCGTTTATCGTGAGGAATTTAGAAATTATGTTTGGTTGGAAAAGAAAAAAGTATACAGGGTGTATGACTAAACTGCGGATTTTTATGGAAATTTTGTTTTTGAGGATATAATAAAAAGAAAGAACTTTGATAGAAAATTAGTTCGTCTACTAGATGTTATAAAAAGCATTATAATTTGGATATTGTGTATATATGTATATGTATATATATATTTTTTTACTTTAAATTTCCTGTAAATGCATAGAGATTAGGAGAAAAAAAATGTATTTTTCTGGGAGTGTGTCTTTCTGAATAGTGCAAATTATTTATTGGAAAAATTATGCAAATTCATGTTTTTGAGAATATATTAAAGAAAAGAGAACTTTGATACAAAATTATTTCATCTACTAGATATTATAAAAAGTACTATAATTTTGTATTTTTCTTTTTCTTTTTACTTCAAATTTACAGTACATGCATAAAAATTACGAGAAAAAAAATTTATTTTCCTGAGAGTATGTCTTTTTGAATAATGCAAATTATTTATTGGAAAAATTATGCAAAATCATGTTTTTGGGAATATAATAAAAAGAAAGAACTTTGATAGTAAATTATATTATCTATCAGATATAAAAAGCACTATAATTTGGATATTTTGTATTTTTTTTATAACTTTAAATTTCCAATAAATGTATAAAAAGTGGAAGAAAAAAATTATTTTTTCTGGGAGTATATCTTTTTGAATAATGCAAATTATTTATTGGAAAAATTATGCAAATTCATATTTATGAGAATCCACTAATGAAAAAAGAATTTTGGTAGAAAATTATTTCATCTATTAGATATTATAAAAAGCACTATAATTAGAATATTTTGTATTTTTTTCATAACTTTAAATTTCCAGTAAATGTATAAAAAATAAAAGAAAAAAATTAATTTTTCTGAGAGTATGTCTTTTTGACTAATTTGGTGTATCTTGTTTAAGTTAAACATAATTTTCTATAAACTTACCAATAAACGAGTTACAACCGTTTTTCGAAAAATATCTCTTCTGTAAAAGCGTTTTATTAATCCATTTCGATTCATTTTCTCAGGATCTAAAACAGCAAATTCAGTAAAAACTTTTTATAGTGGTTCCTAGAAAACTGTTGAACGTGTTCAATATGGGAATTCGAAAAATAATGCCTACATCGTGAAAAAAAAATTACTCTTCGCTCTTCGAATAATTTTTTACTCACTCGTATAACTTTTATTTTGTAGAAACGTTATTAAAAAATCGTATACTAAATTTATATGGAACAATTAGCAAGGTACTCGGTTAAACTTTGATTAAAATTGCTTCAGTGGTTTGGGAGAAAATAAATCACAGAGTTTAGAACTTTTCTACACGGATAAGGCTCGTTTGTAAGTCCTCTTAAATACTTTTGTTGTTAATGGATTGAATTATTAAAATAAAATAAAAAAATACGAATTTTCGCGCAAACATATATGTTTCATTTTTCACCGCACGACTTTTATTTCTTGGTTGCGTTTATTCCAGGCAAAAATGTTCCCCGTGCGTTTTTAAAACTTCTATTCGGTAATCGGATTTTTCAATGTAACACCATTTATGTTTCATTTCAATTACGACCGAATAGCTTCCTGTGGTAAAATATCTACGCGAAAGACATTATTTCGCATTTTCAAATGGTCAGACAGGAGTTTTTGCTCGTGAAGTTCATCCAAATTCCCTCTGTTTTATAAAAATGATAAAAGTTCTTTTCACTGTAATCTGCTCGTCGGAAAAATGTAAAACTTCGTGGATTATGGAACTTCAAAGAGTTTCACGATTTTTAGACGACCTTCCTTTCAAATCGAATGATAATCTCTTAACAAAGAAGAAAAGAAACGAATGAAAGATCTATGGTAAAATGTAAATTTCGCGTTAAGAAAAAATTTGTTTTTTATTTCTTTTGTTTTTGTAAGTTTTTTGTAAGTTTTTTGTAAGTTTTAACTAATAATTACTATAGATGGATCGTGGTGTCGCTACAGCAATACAGTAATCAAATTGAATAGTGCAGTGATAACTGAACAAAATTAATTTTTCCAAATGTAGATACGTCAGTTTCTAACTTTTAAGTCACACGGTCCCATAGAGGGTTAAACAAATAAATTAGCAGAACTCACAACACGTTGGTTTTTTACATTTCTGTTGTTTTTGGAAAATTAAAGCAGCGGATAAGTAATTTAGAATATATATAAATCATACTTGGCAACGTATTAACCCTCTATTGCCCGAATTTTGTCTGTTTATCGGAGAAAAAATTACAATTGATTACAGTTTTTCACTTTGATTTGAAAATATTTTAACTAATAATTACCGTAGATGGATCGTGGTGTCGCTACGGTAATACAGTAATCAAATTTAATAGCACAGTGATTACTAAACAAAATTAATTTTTTTAAATATAAATACATCAGTAATACAGTAATGAAATTTAATACTGCAGTGATAACGGAACAAAATTAATTTTTTAAAATATAGATACATCAGTTTCTAACTTTTAAGTCACACGGTCCCATAGAGGGTTAACGGGTTCGTGGCATTGTACCGCACAACCATTTTCGTCCTAAAACATAAAGGAATACCGGGAAACGCGAGCCGTTAAGTGTTCCCCGAACGACTTATCGAACTTGTCGAGGCTGAACCGTTTAGGAGCCATATTCTCCAGGATTCTTATCGTTACCTCCCGACTCGTTACCTCTAATTTAGCATTTTAAATGTCGCCTATATGTATGCCTTGTTGATCGTCCAGTCGAACGGGCTCGTATCAATGACTTAACGGGCCAGGAATTCGTCTTCTCCGGCATTCGACTGATCTTTTGGCCGCTTGGAAATACGCGACCACCCGACTGGTAGCCGCTCGTCCCAGTCGGACATTACAATTTCGTCGGAATCAGCTTGGACGGTCGCTTGACAAGCCTTTTAGAAAAGCGATATCGACTTTTGAAAGGAACAAGTTGGATGAATATTTTGCTCGGCCTGATCTTTGGACGATTAGCTCGTGGAACACGGAGTATATCATTCTTAACGCTGGTTATTGCGATACCTCGGGACTTTATAGGCCGATTTTTCTCCAAGCATTAGCGATCTTCGTTTACTTTTCTTTCCTGTTGTACGAATCGGTCGAAGCATTTTGAGGAACTCCCTAGAGTGAAAAAAGAAATAAATTGATGGAGTGGGTGGGTTCGGAGAAGATGAATATCGATGGATACTTGGAGAACGTGCGTTTCAAAATTATTATTTGTGTTGTTATAACTTGTTTTAACACGTTAATACTGGAACTACCGACGATTAAAGCGTACCTATTTCAACCAAAGAATTAAAAATGATAACTATTTGAAAAGAATGTAAAATGCAAGGGAAACGAATGTTTATTCAAATTTGTTACAGAGAATCACAATTAATTCTTAGAAATGCATCGTTATAAATTTATAGAATTTGTATGAGATATTGCAAACAAGTCATTTTGACCACTTTGGTAGTTCTAGTGTTAAGGGGGTAGATTACTCTGGGATGTTTAGATATAGGTGAAGCTTGAGAACTTTTTTTTTTGTTGATAATTACTAAATGGAAAAATTCAATTTTTATTTTTTAGGTATACAGAGTGTTCCAAAAGATTACGCTCAATTTCCAAAGATATCGCACCATGATGAATTACAAAATTAAAAATTTATGTTTCGTTTACCAGAGGAAGAAGGATATTTATAAAATAAATAAGAACAAATACCTTCACAAGCAGTAGTAATTTTTTCAGTTTAAAATAAAACTTATTTTCTTCATTGATAAAGAATCGTACGGAGTGCAAAGGGTTGAGTAACTTTTTCCTTTGCGAAAATGTCAAATTTAATTCTGTTAACGAGTTATTAACGAAAAACACTGACCAATCACAGAGCGAGTAAAACGACTAGCCATCAGCGGGAGCGTTGACTCTGCGCCGCACTTGTGTTTTGACGAGCAAGTCAGAATGTGTCGAAGCGACACATTTGCACATTTTGATAAAAGTTATATCAAATAAATAAATCAATTATTATTCGTGTAGAACAAATAAACTGAGTTTTAACACCCGTTCACAGTTGCTTCGATACATCTTGACTTGTTCATCGAGACACAAGCACGGCGCGGAATCAACGCTCCTGCTGGCGGCCAACCGTCTTACTCGCTTTGCGATTAGTCAATGTTTTTCGTTAATAACTTGTTTTCGCAAAGGAAAAAGTTGCTTAACATCATCTCAGGAATCATCTTTTAACCCTCTATAGCCCGAATTTTGTCTGCTTATCGGAGAAAAAATTACGATTGATTACAGTTTTTCACTTTGATTTGAAAATGTTTCAAATAATAATTACTGTAGATGGATCGTGGTGTCGCTACAGTAATACAGTAATCAAATTTATTACTGCAGTGATAACTGAACAAAATTAATTTTTTAAAATACAGATATATCAGTTTGTAACTTTTAAGTCACACGGTCCCATAGAGGGTTAAAGAGACTTTGACCTTTTGCGACACCCTGTCATGGTAAAAATGCGGAATAAAATGCCTAGTTTCTTTGTTTTGAAAGACAATAATAAAAAAATTAAAATTTGAATAAAAAACATAACCTTTCTCATTCAAATTTACCCCGATCCAATAATATATACTCTAGAATAGTTACCTGATACTACTTAACTCGTTGATGCCACGATGACTGCCACGGTACTTTTCAGGATTCCTGTCTAAAAAGCCAATTTAATTCAATCTTAAATAAAAGTCAACTTAAATAAAGTTAATAATAAGCAAATGTCCGGATACTTTTGAGCTATGATGTAAATATAACTTTCAGCATTATATTCCAATTTTCTTTTAATCGAACTCTCCCGAACTTACTCTATTAGAAAAAAATGTTTACACTTTTCTTCTGAATTTTATCCAATCATTTTTAACAAAAATTCAGTTCCCTTTAACAGATATTACAGAAACCCACAACCTTCTTGCCACTATTTCTAACTATTTATTTAAAACACTTTTAGAATCAGTTTCATACCATTCCTTACAAAATGTCACATCTTAATAGAAAGTGAAACAAAATAGTCTACTTAGGAACATATCTGAACAATTGATTATTTTTGTTCCCAGACGCTTACGAAACTTGACGACCAGCTTCAGGTGCAGGAAGCATCGGGCAATTCGACTGGAAGCGGGATAGTAGTCAGTAGCTTGATGCAGTTGCTGTGCAGCTCTATCCCAGAGGAACCCTTTGAAAAATCGGCATTGCAAACGCGGGTTCAGGATATTGCTGGGTGAGTACCTGAAATGCACTATGTTCACCGATGTTTTCGCGTTACGAGACCTTAAAAATTTGACGTCTACGTTTAGGATCGATCATACTTTACGCGCCGATATCATTTCTTTTCTCAGCGGGGTGTCCTGTTTAAAGTAAGTAGTCGCGTGCATTAAGGGACAGATATCATAAATGTTTTTCTTAAATTAGAAACAGGGGAAAATGTAGGTAGCAGGAGTACGATGGTAACATATTTTATTAGGCTGCCGTGGAAGTTCTGTCTGGCAGGAAAAGTGAGGCAGGAATTCATTTTTTAGAAGTGCCACTTGGAATGTATCACGTTAGGCTATTTTTTTTCACGAGTACCACTGCTTTTTCTGAGGTACTTCCAATTTTTGATCGGGGTCAGATTAATTGAATTTTTTAATTTACACACACTTGTGAAACTTTACTTGTTGGAGTATTTCATTTATTTGATGGTTTAAAATGATTGAAAGGGTGAATTGAAAAATTGGGGCAGTTGCTGATTTTAGGAAGAAAAATTTTCTTTTTAGGGATAGCTTGAAGGTTAAATATAATTCTATAATTATTTAATAATTTGGGAAGATTGGAAGAGTACAATTCTATAAATTTAAATTTTTTCTTTTTGAACGAAATTGAAGGTTAAATACAAATCTATAATTATTTAATAATTTAGGAAGATTGGAAGGATGCAATTCTATAAATTTCAATTTTTTCTTTTCGAGAGAATTTGAAAGTTAAATACAAATCTATAATATTTTAATAATTTAAGAAAATTAGAAGGATGCAATTCCATAAATTAAAATTTTTTTTTTAGAGATAGCTTGGAGATTAAATATAAATTTATAATTATTTAATAATTCAAAAAGATTGAAAGAGTGAATTGAAAAATTGGGGCAGTTGCTGATTTTAGAAAGGAAAATTTTCTTTTCAGAGATAGCTTGAAGATTAAATATAAATCTCTAATTATTTAATAATTTAGGAAGATTAGAAAGGTGCAATTCTATAAATTTTAATTTTTCTTTTTGAGATAGTTTAGAGATTAAATACAAATCGATAATTATTTCATAATTTAGAAAGATTAGAAGGGTACAATTCTATAAATTTTAATTTTTCCTCTTTCAGAGAATTTTACAATTAAATACAAATCTATAACTATTTAGTAATTTAAAAAGATTGAAAGGCTGAATTAAAAAAGAGGACAGTTGCTGATTTTATAAATTTTAGTTTCTTTTTAAAGAAAGAGAGGAACAACTATCGTTCGTTTCTACAAAATTATCACTTTTAATTTTAAGGTTACCTTGATAATTAATCAGAATAAAAAAGCTGTTTTTGAAAAATTGTTAAAAATATTTTCCTTTCAATAAGAAACATAATTCGGACAATAAAACTCAATTATAAAATCCAGAAATACCAACATATAGCACAAATTTATTATATTCAAATTACGTAAAAATCATTTTTACATTCTGTATTCTCGTATCTAATTAATGGAAATAAATTAGGATACGAGTTTAAAATTGTATCATAATGATATCATAAAAATAAAACAGATACAAATAATGAAAATTCTCAAAACGTTATTTTGTAAATAATACGATAAGTGTATAATTACAGATTTGATTGCGTTTAAAAAAATTCACGACTATAATTTTAAAATAAAGAATTATTTAATCTTCAAATTAATTCTTTCAGTTTCGAGGTACTCGGAGGTAAACCATTATACGGGTGTTTTAATAATAAAAATCAGTATTCGTTGTATTTTAATTATAATCTAGAATGTTCGTATTATCCTTGGAGGTGGATATTTTTATAGAGTATTAGCGTTTTCCGCGGTGTCTATCTCATTTCCCTTGCACCATAGAATTACTTCTGCCGTTCCATTAAGTATTTATGTGGCAGAGACTGTGATATTTGAAATCTAATTGCGTGCATTAGACCACGAATGTATACTTAACTTGAACACACAAATATAATAATGAAATGCAAATAATTTTTTATTATAGAAATAACATGAAATCTTTCAAGTGTTACGAATAATGAACGAAAAAGTGATTTGTACGGGGTGTTGAAATATAATTTCAGTTGCTAGTATTTAGGGAAATCGAAACGTAACGTCGTTATACTTATAATTAGTAACGACTGCTTAATTTTTTTCTTTTCAATTTATTGAAATAGCAATTTTTTTTTTTTTTTAGTTCTTGTCAGAGATATAAGATATTGATATCCTTTTCGTTGAATGACATTGACACCCGTTTTGTTGTTACCAGGCATTCAACAAATGTTTATCAAACGTAGTTCAGTTTGCCTCTGTCAACACGTTCTCGCAATCCCGTTCAATCTTTACATAATTTATTTATTGTAAAAAGTGTTCGCTTCGATCCTCTACCTCTAACAGTTCTCATGTTTCGTATTTTTTTTTAAATACTGTTTGGAAGTATTTATTAAATAAAATAGTATTAGTGGAACGAAAAGTTTGAGAAATATTCATATGGATATCGATTGATGTTGTATTACGATTCTTAGGTTATTTTTTACCCGATCATGTTTCACCTTTGTTAAAAAATTATCTGGGTTTTATATAAATATAACGAATTCGTTATTTAATGTTCGTCATGTTTTGTTTTAATTTTATGTTGAAGATTTGGTTTGATCAAAATTAGGAAACTTTGTTAAAGAAATGAGAGCATGATTGGGGTGAATAAATTTCTAAGACCGTAGGTTAATCATTTTTAGATATTTATATGCTTATTTAAAATATTTAAATAAATTTATAGTCGTACCATGAATTTTTAGTTACATTACCATAAATTAAATCTACAGTGATTGCATTTGATTTGAGGTAATAAAAGAGTTACCAAAAAGCAACCATGAAACTAAAAATATTATTAATTATGAAGTACATATATTTTACTATAAAAATACTAAAAATTTTTAGTTACATCATCATAAATTAAATATGCAATGATTGCATTTGATTTAGCACTAAACCTATCGGCAATTAAATTATACCTATTTGTAACGAAGAAATTACAATAATAGATATTTGGAAAAGTACATGATGCGCCAGAAACAAATCTTTAACCGTATATTTTACCGAAAATCACAAATAGTATCCCAAAGTGCACCGTTAATAATTTATAAAATTTGGGTGAGAAATTACGAACTGGTCATTTGACCGCTTTCGTAGCTTTAGTGTTAACGTGACGAAAAAGTTACCAAAAAGCAATTCTGAAGCTAAAAATATTATTAACTATGAAGTACACGAATACCTTAAATTTTCCGATCACATCATCATCAATTAAATGTACAATAATTACAATTTAAACAGACCTTGATTAATGTAATAAAAATGCTACCAAAAAGCAATCGTGAAACTAAGAATATTTTTAGTTAATTTTTAGTTACATCACCATCAATTAAATCTATAATAATTGAATTTAAACAGACCTTGATTTAACGTGACGATAAAGTTACCAAAAAGAAATTTTGAAGCTAAAAATATTATTAACCCCTTCCCGTGCCATTTAGCTCGACGAAACTCGGGCCCACGCGGTAGGCATCGACGCGCGCTAAACAGACCAGACCGATGCTTGTAAACAATCGCAATACGAACCGAAATGTAGATGACCGCGATACCTGTGGTATAGTCAATTTTACGCGACACTGCTGTTGAGGAAGTAAACTCTTACGCTTTTACTTTTATAGATATTATAAATTTATTATATTTTGTATATAATATTGTAGTATATGCATAATAGTTTGGTCCTCTGAGAAATGTGATAATACTACGCCTAAAAGTAAATGGCATATTGTTTAAAAAAATTTAATCATAAAACTGAATGAATATCTAAAAAAGAAATACGTACAATTCTAGAAATCCTCCATGGTATGATACTTCTCAAAACATTTTCGCAGATGTAAAGCCACTTTACATTTCGTGCATCAAACCATCATGAGGTACTGATAGGAACTAACATTCCGTCACGATCATAACGGGCAAAAAATCAGTCCGCGAGCTCGGCTTGTTATGTTTATGTTTGGTCCAAGTATCTCATCGCGAGTCTGACTCGCGATATTCATGTTTGGGCCAAAATCTTCATCGCGAGTCAGACTCGCTAAAGTACGGGAAGGGGTTAACTATGAAGCACACGTGTTTTACTATCATAATACCCTAAATTTTTCGATCACATCATCATCAATCAAATGTACAATAATTATCATTTAAACAGACCTTGATTTAACATAACTAAAAAGTTACCAAAAAGCAGCTCTGAAGCCAGAAATATTATTAATTATGAGATACACATATTTTACTATAGTTCTACCATAAATTCGTAGTTACACCATCAATTAAATTAGCAATAATTCCGTTTTAAACAGATCTTGATTTAATCTAACGAAAAAGTTACCAAAAAGCAGCTCTGAAGCCAGAAATATTATTAATTATGAGATACGTATATTTTACTATAGTTGTACCACAAATTCGTAGTTACACCATCAATTTAATCTACAGTAATTGAATTTAAACAGACCTTGATTTAACGTAACGATAAAGTTACCAAAAAGCAGCTCTGAAGCTAAAAATATGATTAATTATGAGATACGTATATTTTACTATAGTTGTACCATAAATTCGTAGTTACACCATCAATTAAATTAGCAATAATTCCGTTTTAAATAAATCTTGATTTAACGTAACGAAAAAGTTACCAAAAAACAGATCTGAAGCCAGAAATATTATTAATTATGAGATACACATATTTTACTATAGTTGTACCATCAATTAAATCCGCAATAATTCCGTTTTAAACAGACCTTGATTTAACGTAACGAAAAAGCTACCAAAAAGCAGCAATGGAACTACGACAATGATAAATCCACCAATTAAATCTACAATAATTACGTTTTAAACACACCTTGATTAATGTAACAAAAATGCTAGCGTACCCAGGTTTTTCGTTTTCGCTGTCCATTTAAATTCCAACGTCAACATTTTCGCCGCTCGGTCTCTCCCATTTATTTGTTGCGCAAACAACGCGGCACACGATTTCTTTGATGCGGACAACGGGAAAAAACTTTAACACTTTGACGCGCGTGGACCACCACCGTGGAAAAACATGACGATTCTGTCGCTCTGGCTGAACTTAATACGCGAGTCACGGCGAAGTGACAAGGTGCAAGCTGTTTTCGTTGCATCCCCTGAGATTCGATCTTCGCCAGGAAGAAGCGTTGCACCTGGGTCAACTTCCTCCTTCGGGACCCCCCAGTTGGTCGGCCAATCCATTCCTATTTGCACCAAATCATTTCCTTCCTTTCGTTCTTGTTATTAGAATATTTTTATTTCTGGTTTTGTGGAATTATAATGTTTGATTATAATATACAGTGAAATCTTGAGAGATGAAAATAATTTTTTCGAGTTATAGTGCTTTCAGTTTAACTAGTTTTCGAGCAAGACAGGTTCGAGTTGGTCGGCCAATTGTTTCTTATTTGCACCAAATAATTTCTTTCCTTTCGTTCTTGTTATTAGAATATTTTTATTTGTGGTTTTGTGGAATTATAGTGTTTGATTATAATATACAGTGAAATCTTGAGTGATGAAAACAATTTTTTCGAGTTACAGAGGTTTCAAGTTGGTCGACCAATCCTTTCCTATTTACAGCAAATCATTTTCTTCGTTTTGTTCTTGTTATCAGAATATTTTTATTTGTGGTTTTGTGTAATTACTGTGTTGGATTATAATATACAGTGGAACTTTGAGAGATGAAAACAATTTTTTCGAGTTATAGAGGTTTTAAGTTGGTCGGCCAATTTTTTCTTATTTGCACCACCAAATCATTTCCTTCCTTTTGTTATATTATTAGAATATTTTTATTTGTGGTATTGTGGAATTACTGTGTCGGATTATAATATACAGTGGAACCTTGAGGGAAGAAAACAATTTTTTCGAGTTATAGAGGTTTCAAGTTGGTCGGTCAATCCATTCCTATTTACAGCAAATCATTTTCTTCGTTTTGTTCTTGTTATTAGAATATTTTTACTTGTTGTTTTGTGGAATTACTGTGTTGAATTATAATATACAGTGGAACTTTGAGGGAAGGGAAAATTTTTTTCGAGTTATAGAGATTTCAAGTTGGTCCTTCCTTTCGTTCTTGTTAT
Source organism: Ctenoplectra terminalis (assembly GCA_019453375.1). NCBI lineage: Eukaryota > Metazoa > Arthropoda > Insecta > Hymenoptera > Apidae > Ctenoplectra > Ctenoplectra terminalis. The sequence goes on along the minus strand of SMSQ01011964.1, from coordinate 6,004 downwards.
TAGAATATTTTTATTTCTGGTTTTACGGAATTACTGTGTTGGATTATAATATACAGTGGAACCTTGAGGGAAGGAAAAAAATTTTTCGAGTTATAGTGCTTTCAGTTTATCTAGTTTTCGAGCAAGAGAGGTTCAAGTTGGTCGGCCAATTGTTTCTTATTTGCACCAAATCATTTCCTTTCTTTCGTTCTTGTTATTAGAGTATTTTTATTTGTGGTTTTCTGGAATTACAGTGTTTGATTATAATACACAGTGAAATCTTGAGGGATGAAAACAATTTTTTCGAGTTACAGAGGTTTCAACTTATCGAGTTTTCGAGTAAGAGAGATTTAACAAATAAAAATTCAACCTATAGAGACTTTGGTACGACAATTTTGACTTGAGATTATTTTAGTAAACAATTTTTACCATTAGAGAATTCAACACATTATTCCTCACAATTTAAATTAGTTTCTCTTACATATGAATTTCAATTTTGATCGCTGGTCGTAAAGAAACGAACCACAAAATACACACTTTCTGTTGCACACAATACTGACAGATATATACACTGCGGTGCATAACTATAGCACCGCCTAAATTTTTAGCTGTTTTAGACTTTAGATTAAAAGTGCAAAAGAATTAATTGTAGAAATTGAAAAAGTATGAGAAAAATGAACCGTAGACTAAATCACATTTAAATTTCCCTCTTATATAAAACGATATAATAGAAAATGTGATTTTCAACTGTTGCGTAACTATAGCACCGGCGTTGTTATTTACTAATTTAGAAATGCAATAATAAAAATAAGTAGCGAAATAAGCAGAGATATATTTCGGAAACTTATTGATAGCGTTCCAGACACAATTTTCGAGCTAATTACAAAAAAAGGTGGTCCTACGAGATATTAAAATTGTTTATCATTGATTTTATTGATGCGGTGCTATTGTTACGCAACAGTGAAAATTCACACTTTTCATTGTATCATATTGTACAAAAGGAGAATTTAAATAAAAATTAATTTAAAGTTGATTATTTTTCATACACTTTCAATTTTAACAATTCATTTTTCTGCATTTTCAATCTAAATTCTGGAACAGTTAAAAATTTAGTCGGTGCTATAGTTACGCACCGCAGTGTAGAACGAAATTAAATTGTCAAGTGTACCAAATATATATTTCGCGTCGAGTGGTAAACGTAAAATTCCAAAATCCCCAAATGGGGATCGTGGCAGCAAATGGGTTAATAATATCCTATTATCCGATAGAAAATCAATACTGTATTTATTTTTTCACTTTTGCGTCTCGAGAATTTTGATTTCGAGAGGCCTCTAAATCGATCGACCCTTCGAAGTTGGTTTATCGAAAATTATTTAGCACGACGAGCTGTTTTTAGTATTTTATCGTCCGGTGAATCTGCAAATTTCGCGTTTACTAACTGTAACGTCCAACTTTGAATAATGAACACCAAATGCGCGATCAGAATGATTGCTAGCCGGTCGCCGGTAGTCGAATTATTATGATTAATTTCCTGCCGATGCGAGAATGGCCTAGTCACGATTTTTACTCACCGTTAAGATTGCTTTTCGCTCGTACCTTTAAAGTGCGCAGATGTCTAAGGGCGATCGATCATTTCGTACCTCGTAATATGTATTTGAGAATCGTTAAGTGCATTCACCGTCGTTCACCCCCTGGAAAAATGGACGCATGCCCACTTTATACATCGTGATTGAGATTTCTTGCAATAATTTTACTCATTCGATAAGTTTCGAATCAAAAGGAGGCAATTTCTCCTTCACGGATAGCCGAAATGTCTTTTCAAGATTTCTTCCACGGAAAAAAAATAATAAAAAAAGAAAAAAGATAGACAGAAATATTAATCCTACATTTTTCGTACAACCACTGAATTTGTAACCCTTTTTGCATTTCTAAATATTTTTAAGTTTCATAGGACTGTTATGAAAATTTGTTGTTGTTTCATGAACATATGAGCCGTTTATTTTGAAAGTGGCCTAAGTCCATTTATCTTCAAATCGAGATATTTAAGGGTTTGCGTTTCAATGAATTTAAAAATATACGTATAGGATACTAATGAGTCATACTGCTTAACACATTGACAGCATGGTGGATTTCTGAAATCCACTTTCAAAATAAACGAGGTTCCCGTCGACGCCTTCCAGGGTGCGTACCGTGCATGGAAAAGTCGCTGGCAGAAGTGTGTCGATGCCCAAGGGGAGTACTTTGAAGAATTTTAAAAGTTTGTAACGTTAACTTAAATAAATTTTTTTTTACGAACTTAATTGCATTACTTTCCGGACAGACCCTGTATTTCAGTGTTTCGAATCTGACACGGTAAAGAAAGCAGTGAATAGCCATTGCTAATATGTGTAGCTACTGAAAAAGTAATAGCGCGAAGGGTTAAAGAGAAAAATCTGCAATAAAATAGGGCAACATAGCTGTGACCCGTGGGTCACGGCCGGTTGAACGTGTTGCTTGAAGAAAATACAAAATTTAATTAAAAACTTTTCCTCGGAAGAAAATTACACGTGTCGCCATAGCGATGCCACTGGAGCGCAAAGAATTAAAATGGCGCAGGAAACGAATGAAGCACTGGTACAAAGAAAATGATAAATCTTCATTTTCCTTGAATGTTCGAAGATGTTAGGACAATTAAGCTGAGAAGGAGAGATAAACAGTTGGTACGAAAAATTGGTTGGTTCAGTTATCAACGCTTATACGTCAATTTTGCAATCCATGATTAAAGAGTCGTGTGCGCCGCCATTTCTCTCGCAGGAATTATTTTCTTGCTCTCTAGCGAGAATGGTAAATGGCTCTTTTGTCGTAAACCGGCGCCACAAAGCGAAAAGCTTCGGGTAACGTGCGCCATAGTTTCCCTTTTTGTTGTTTCTTTCACTGAAACGCGCGGTCGCAATGCACTCGGAGCTATTACGAATTTTAAATGATCCGTTATTGCGCGAAAGGGATACGTTTCCATTCGAAAAGTTCGGTTAAGGTGGTGTACCACTCTGAGGTGTTTAAAGATAGGTCAAGCTTGCGAATTTTTTTTATTCGTAATTGTTGAATGAAAAGTTCCAATTTTTTTTTTTCTTTTTTTAGGTATATAAATGTGACTTATTTAATTATTATTTTTATTAAATTATTATTTGTGTTCTTATAATGTGTTTTAACACGTTAAGGGAGTAGACTACTTTGAGATGTTTAAGCTTGCGAATTTTTTTTATTCATAATTACTGAATGGAAAATTCCATTTTTTTTTTTTTAGGTATATGAATGTGACTTATTAAATTATTATTTTTATTAAATTATTATTTGTGTTATAATTTGTTTTAATACGTTAAGGGTGTAGGTAGACTACTTTGAGATGTTTAAAAATAGGTAAAGGTATCGAATTTATTTTATTCTTAATTACAGAATGGAAAGTTCCAATTTTTTTTTTTTTTTAGGTATATGAATGTGACTTATTTAATTATTATTTATCTTATAACTTGTTTTAACACTTTAAGGGAGTAGACTACTTTGAGATGTTTAAAGATAGGTAAAGCTTGCGAATTTTTTTTATTCTTAATTATTGAATAAAAAGTTCCAATTTTTTTCAGATACATAACTGTGACTTATTTAATTATTATTTGTTATTTTATAACTTGTTTTAACACATTAAGGGAATAGACTACTTTGAGATGTTTGAAGATAGGTCAAACTTGCTAATTTTTTTTATTCTTAATTACTGAATGAAAAGTTCCAATTTTTTTTAAGTATATAAATGACACTTATTTAATTATTATTTGTGTTCTTATAATTTGTTTTATCACATTAAGGGAGTAAACTACTTTGAGATGTTTAAAACTAGAACTACCGACAATTAAAGTATACTTATTTCTGCTAAAAAGTTCAAAATAATAAGTTCTTAAAAAAAATATAGAATCCAAACGAAATAAATCTTTATTCATGTTCGTTGCAGAAAATCGGGAAGAATTTTTTAAAATTCACCGTTATGACTTTATAGAATTTATATTAGAAATTGCAAACCAGTCATTATGACCACTTCGGTAGTTCTAGTGTTAAAGATCGGTAAAGCTTGTGAATTTTTTTTATTCATAATTATTAATGATTGCTTTGTTAAATAAAATTACATTTCACGAAAGTTCGAACTGCTTCGATTTCATATCATAAATCCGCGCAAACTTTTTCCGACACCTAAAATCATTGTGAAACGTTAATCACTGTTTCAAGTATTGCTTATCGTGAATACGGAAAAAAGATAGGCTTAGTTGACAATCTAGTATAATCTGGAACTCTCGAATGCGATGATAATCGGGGCTCAAGTGGCAATCGGCGAGGTAATTGCTAGAACGATCCTAGAAAAATCAGTCGGCAAACACTCTTATTATTAATCCCGATGAGTTGATCGAACGAACGTTCACCGAGCTCATTCCGTTTCGCTTTCTGAGATGTTGGTACAGCGTTAATCGAAGTAGGATCAACCGAGCAATTGGTAATTTACTTATGAGACGCGTGTGACCGTTTCGTCGCGACCTTCTGTGCGGATTCCCCTTGTTCTCGAAATTAACAAGGTGCCTGGCGAATTAAGAAATGTAAACGTTCCGTTCAATCTTGTTATTTAGGAGGCAGTTTCTCTCCCGGTAAATGAAACAATTAATTTACATTTTATTTTATTTTTTTCTTCTTTTTTTTTTTCTTTTTTTTTTTTGGTACAAAAGCTTAACAGATTAAGCGCCACGCTGGTCCTTGCGGAATTGATGGTGAAATTTTCGTTCAGGCGTCATTGAGACTATTAATTTAAGAAAATAATACCTTATAATTCATTGATGAAAAGAAAAATAGTTAAATTTGGAAATTTTTGTACGTAAAAGAAGAAAGATTAAATTTTTATATATTCAGAAATAAAATTGCTCCTGTATTTTTATTCATATTTGTTGCAGAAGAATAGAAAGAATTCTCGAAAGTGTACCATTGTAAATTTATAGACTTTACTGAAATTCTATAAGTATTTTATTGAAAAGAAAAAGAATTAAATTTCTGTACATTCAGAAATAAAATTGCTCCTGTATTTTTATTCATATTTGTTGCAGAAAAATAGAAAGAATTCTTGAAAGTGTGCCATTATAAATTTATAGAATTTATGAAAATTCTATAAATATTTTATTGAGAAAAAAAAGAATTAAATTTCTGTATATTCAGAAATAAAATTGCCCGTGTATTTTTATTCATATTTGTTGCAGAAAAACAGAAAAAATTCTTGAAAGTGTACCATTGTAAATTTATAGAATTTATGGAAATTCTATAAATATTTTATTAAGAAAAAAAAGAATTAAATTTCTGTGTATTCAGAAATAAAATTGCTCGTGTATTTTTATTCATATTTGTTGCAGAAAAACAGAAAGAATTTTTGAAAGTGTACCATTGTAAATTTATAGAGTTTATGAAAATTCTATAAATATTTTATTGAAAAGAAAAGAAATTAAATTAATAATAACAACAAAATATTTTATTGAAATGACATAGAATTAAATTAATAATAGCAATAAAATATTTTATTGAAAAGAAAAAGAATTAAATCTTCTTAAATTCTTAACTATTTTCCAACTAAATATTTTTCAATTAGTATCGCACCACACAGCCTAACGGAAAGTCGACAAAAATCGGCATGGCGTTTAACGTGTTAAGAAAAGAATAAAATATTTTAGTAGAAAAGCTTGATTTGCGAAAAGATGAATTTGAAGAGCAAAACCTGTAGTAAAGGAAAAAGAAAGTGTGTCAGTTTGTAAAATCATTACCCTCGCTGGAATAGCTGATCTCTCTGCCGCCGTAAATCACGGTTTACTTTCATTAATTGGAACGGTCGTGGAAGGAACACGAAACGCTTTCCGTTTTTGTTTCCCTTTAAAATAGAATTAACCAGGCTTTCGATCAGCTTATCGGCATTTGCGTTTATAAATGTGTGCTCGGATGCCATAAATTTAATATAAACAATATGTTTGTAGTA
>SMSQ01011953.1:24957-35139 GCA_019453375.1 Ctenoplectra terminalis | reverse complement strand
AAAAAAAAAAAAAAAAAAGAAGGAAAAAATGCGAATTCAATTACCTTCCTTCGTAGTTCCCTTTGTTTCTTCGTTTCGTGCTCCCTCTCCCGTTTCTTTCTCCAGTTCTGATGTTTACTTAAAATTTATTTTCGAATACTCGTCGTCACGTCGGCCGCAATTCGCGGTTTCATACGCCTTTTAGCCCGTTACATCCGTCCTGTTCATCGAGTCTTGGCTGTGATTGAAATCGCAACTTCGACGGAGGCTGCTCGTTTCTGCGTCGAAAGTTACCCGACACGAAAATTTTCATTCATCCCCGTCGAAAGTTTCCGCTACCGGCTTGCCGCTGATTATTATTCGCTCCGGGATTCCGTTCTCTTGGTTTCCTGTTTGCCCGCTACTTTCTTTTAATAATGATTTTTTGAAATTCTAGAGATCAGAGGCTCCGCAAAGTAATCACATTCCTTTTGAAAAGTTGGCATTTATTTCACAAGTTGTAAGCCGATGGGATGGAAATACGATGAATTATATAACAAGTAATTTGTCTTCTTATGTTGTAAAAGAAGGAACAGGGAGGCTCGGTTGTTACTTTCTTCGCTTTATGCTCGTAATAAAACTTTCTCGACTAATTACGAAAATTCTTGAGTGAGACACGGGAGAAGTAAGGTTTGTTCTCCCACGTAACCTTCTTTCGTATACTTCGTCGCTGTTGATATTTCCTGATATATACCTCGAAAAATGATAATATCCGAGCTGGACACGAAAGACACGAGAGTTCCCGAGATTATGAAATATCTATCGTGAGAAACTGCTTTCACATTCCTCCCTTAACGAACGAATTTCGGGAGAAGAATCTCTTCTAAGAGTCTCGGTTTCAAGATATTCGTATCCTGAAATAAATTAGGAAAAATTACATCCTTTTTGTTTATATCTTTCATTTTATAGATTCCTACGTTCGACGAATGTCCTGGTTAGGATATTAATCTTTGGTAACGTTTCACAGCTTTTCGTCGTTTAAACTCCTAATAAATCGAATATTGACCATTTGCACTCGAGAGGTGATTCTCACTCACCACTTGCATTAACTTGCATTAATGCAGCGACTCGAATCGCGTGTAATATAATTATTTTATTTCAACTTTCCGTGTATTTTTAAATTATACAAGATCTAATATTGAATTTCAAGCTTGGTAATTTTGCTTCGTGCGATATTTTAGAAATCCTCTGTTCCTCGGGATAAGCGTCACAAAAATGTCTTTCGAGTGCAAAGGGTTAAATTTTCATTAACCCTCTATAGCCCGAATTTTATACAGGTTATTGGAAAAAAAATTACGATTAATCAGTTTTTCACTTTGATTTGAAAATGTTTTAACTAATAATTACCGTAGATGGATCGTGGTGTCGCTACAGTAATACAGTAATCAAATTTAATAGTGCAGTGATAACTAAACGAAATTAATTTTTTAAAACATAGATACATCAAAATTTTTTCCGACTAATCCGAGATCTCGTTTGTGTGAAAAAGAATTCCTAATTTCTAGAAGCAACTATCTTACATCGTCAGCTTTTTCATATTTTTTCTAAAATAAAAAAAATCCTCCAAAGCGAAATACGATTCAGTGGAACCTAGTCGGAACGCAAACTGCGAAGTCCGAAGTGAAATTTCTATTTAATTATTATACAAATATTGTAAAAATCTGTAGGAGGAAAATGTGTGTGAAAGAGAGAGAGACCCCTGATAAAACCTAGGTCTTAAGTTTTCAGCCGATACGATGGAACCTCGTTTCCTATTGGTTCGGCCTTTAGTCGGAAAATAATATAAAAGAACCGACGAAACATAGTTCTAGTTAGATATACCAGAGATATAGATTGAGACATAGTCAGAGACATAGATATAGATAGAGTTCAAGTCAACCGCTGTAAAGATATTTCAAACATATACTACTATTCCTACAAATCTTCCACGCGAAATCGAGTATATACGCGACTGTTTCCTCTTTCACGACAAACATTATTAACGCGCAATCGTGCAAAATTTATTCTCGTGAAAAATTCCGAGATACCCGAGGAAGCACGAAACAACCAGTCGAAGGAGAAACGAATAAAATCCGCGCAGTTAAAAATTTTCGCTTCTCTCCTCGAGCTTTTCTTTGTGTATCTTTCCCCGTCGCTGTTCCGGAATGCCGTGGCCCCAGAACACCGGTGTTCGTGGGAGCGGTTTTTCTTATTTTTCATTGCTTTCTCGTGTATCCCGACGAACAATTCCTCTGGGTCCAGAAGTGTTGTAATTTACGGCGTGACTGGCGAACTATGATTTCCAGCAGAAATACTGCAGCAGGATCACGTCGCGGTGTACAGTTTCATCCCGAGTTTAGTAAAGCTTTGACTGTCAAACTATCCTGCCTAGGATGATTTCAAGGAAATGAATTTTCGTTCTGGCTGCGTCGCCATGGGGCTCCCGTTGCACCCGAAATTTATACGGACCGACCAACCAGTTTCGTGGAATTATTCTGTTCGGGTTTTATCAACCGGTTTCCTCGTTTGACATTTCTTACTCGGTTTAACAAATGGGATGTATTAATCGTTGGAATAATTTGGTTTTCGTAAAATCGTTTGCGTAGCTTATTTTGTGCTTTGACCCTTTATAGCCCGAATTTTTTTCTGGTTATTGGAGAAAAAGTTACGATTTATTACAGTTTTTCACTTTGATTTGAAAATGTTTAAAGTAATAATTACCGTAGATGGATGGTGGTGTCGCTACGGTAATACAGTAATCAAATTTAATAGTGCAGTGATAATTAAATTAATTTCTTAAAATATAGATACATCAGTTTGTAACTTTTAAGTGACACGGTCCCATAGAGGGTTAACAAATTTAGAATAAAAAAACATTTGTACTGTAGTTATAAAATGACCCAATCACTCGCTAATTTTTCACATTGTACTTAACATTAAATTATATTATCTTCTTAAGACCTTATCAAACGTTTCCTTCGATAAACTTTTTATTCAAAACACTACAAGTGTACGCTGATTTATAGATGGAAGTGTATACCGCCGGCAATCATCGTATCTAAATTTTATTATACTTATCTAGATACTATATCTATTATACTATATATACTTAACGCTAGGACTATTCAAGTGGTTAAAAATGAAGTTTGAAATTTTTCATATGAAATTGTAAAAAGTTATGCGCTTTTAAGAATTCGTTGTTTTTCTGTGACGAATATGAATATAGATTTGTTTCTCTTGGATTTTATATTTGTTTTTCGAGTACCTATTATTTTTTATTCTTTGGTAGAGACAAGTATGTTTAAATCGTCGGTAGTTCTGGTGTTAAGTTTGAATAATGGGAAGGTGTAACGTTTCTCAGAGAGAAAATTATAAGTGAGAAATAAAGAAAGTTATAGTTTTTTTACATTAATCTGAAATTTGGTAATTAATTACTATGATACTGTTATAGAATGGTAAAAGAATAAAATACAAGTTTTTAAATGTAGACTCGGGATGTATATTATAACTGTCAATCAAGTGCCATGATATGTTAAGGACTCAATTTATCTTTAATCTCATTTTGTACCTTTGGAGGAATCTCTTATTTGAATATCATGAATATAAGAAGCGTTGGTGATTAAAATTGTACTAATTCAGGTTTACATTGACACCTAATATTTTTTTAATTTTCGTAGAAAAACATTGATATATTAAATAGAATCATTAATAATAAAAATTGTACCAACTCGGATTTATACTACCACCTAATTTTTATTTTGTTTATATTTTTCCTTTATTTTCATGGGGAAACATTAACATATTATATTAAATAGAAGTGTTAATAATTAAAATTGTATTAGTTCGTGGTTACATTGGCACCTGATATTCTCTTTCTTATTGTCACAGGTTAACATCAGCAAATCGTATAAAAATCATTAACAATTAAAATGATACTAACCGCACATCTAGATTTTCCTATTTAATAATACATACTGTTATCAAACAAAATAAAAAAAAAATATTTGCTTCACAACCCTATTTAAAGTACAAAAAATAAAAAATATACCAATTGTAAGTGCACTAATTGTATCTGTCACGCATTGATCCGCGCGTACTGAATTTTTCAAACGTATCGTTTCAACACTGCACGTGTTTTAATCCCACTTTTTTCTTCCCCCTCTCTCTACAAATCGAACCTCCAGCCTGATTCTCCAGATTTCCAATTTTCATCGCGCGTCAATTTCGCAAATTCGCGATGCAATATGCAATTTCACGGAAACGTTTCAACGATACACGTATGAAACATTCAGTGTGCTCGGTCGTTCGAGAGGATTAATTAATTATTCAATGGAACGGTTGACAGTCGAATAAAAATTCATCCTCATCAAAGTTTCATCCTCGAGCGAACGTATCGGTTGATGTCGCCTGCAATCGACACCCGCGATTCCGGTTGCTGAAAAACAACCCTCCCCTTGTCTCCGACAGTTTATTCTCGCTCGATAAATTCGCCGCGGACAAATCAGGTCCTGGCGTGCCGATCTCTAGGATCGTTAATTGTTTGTTATTTAAAATGCAGCCGACTGCCCTATGGATGCGACCAATTGGCTCGGAGCCATCCCTTAACCTCTTAGGCACGGCTAAACTTTACGCGGGGCTGTTTCTCTGTACGGCAGCGTAAACGATACAGCACTACAATGTGTGATGGACCATGCTGTTCTCTACGCGAGTACATTGGAATGAAATTTTTGATGATTAAATTATAATTTTTCCCAAAGATATGATACTGTGGGAATGGTAAGTCTGAGGTGTGAATGTTTAATCTGGAGTGATAGAGGTGTGAATAAAGAGTGTTTGGGACAGTGTGATCGAAGTGCGAGAGACGAGTGTTTGGGCCGAGCGATAGAGGTGCGAGAGACGAGTTTTTGGGCCGAGCGATAGACGTGCGAGAAAAGAGTATTTGGACCGAATGACAGGGATTATCGTGTGACGGAGGAGTTCCTGGGAATGCCTGAGCAGAGTGAAAGAAATTGAGAAATAGGAGAAGAGAGAATCAGGGAATATATGGATGGAGAGAATGCGCGTGCGAGTTAGTCAAGGGGAGTCGAGAGTAGAGAGTCAAGAGTGGAGAGTCAAGAGTGGAGAGTCGAGTATAGAGAGCCGAATATAGAGAATTAAAGAGAAAACATTGTAACACCGAGTTCATTTATTAAATAATAAATAGTCATTATTAATCAGACAGTGTCCATTGGTGAGTCTTCATTGAGACACCCGGCAGCAACCTAACATCCCTACAATACAATTGATTATTGACATTCGCGAAAGCCACTATAGTGGCTCGTCGTACATAGAGATGACATCCGCGAAAGCCACTACAGTGGCGCATCGTGCCTAAGAGGTTAAACGTATCGTTTCCGAATCGTCCTCTCTGTACACGTATCTTTCTTTTGTAGAGGAATTAAGGATACGTAAGTGTTCGCGACCGAGCGTAAAGTAGAAGTTCGACGCGAACGTTCCCTTATGCCGTTTTACCGGAATAGAGATGTTGTTCAGTTCGATGTTCTGACGAGTCTCTCTCGATCGGTTCTTCCTCTTTTTTCCCCAACCTTTCGTGTGGTGATTTATCTGGTGATTATTTAATGGTAAGTTAGCATTAAGGTACCTATTTTCTACTTTCATCTATTATTTCTAATAATCTCTAATTTTTCAATAAAAAATTTTAATTCGCTGAATTTATTATCATTTCGTCGATGAATATAAGAAACGTTTATATAAAAACGAATTATAACTTCTCACCGAAAAACTGATTTGGTCACAATTTAATTTTCAACCACCAATATATGAGCCACTCGAGAAACCAAATTTACCGAATTTACCAACTCTATTTTCCGCAAATTTTTTTATCCCACTACCTACCGCACATGATTGATGTTTAATCTTTTATAAATCAGAAATTAACCGTTCGGTTCATAGAACTTTCTATAAATATGAAGTCCCTTTGTCTGGCAAATACCAGACTACCAAAATGTCTTCTCCATTATTCATATACCTCTTATTTATTCCACATCCATCAAACGATCGGAAAATAGATTTATATATATATATATATATATAAAAAATAAAGACCAATATCCTCTCCGGTCTTTTAAATCCTGTAACGATACATTAGAAACCATGTACGACACGTTTTCCGCGACATAAACGATTTACAGTCCTTGGCGATCGAATTACGTACGAAAATTTCCCTTTTCGTCGTTAAAATTATTATTAAATACGTTGATAACGATATATACATAGCAATTGATTCGTTACTATCGCGATAATAATCAAACTCTCTGGGTGATGAACGATTCCAAAACCAAAAACTTCCCTTTGCTCCCATGGCCACGCAATTCTCCCGACTTGAAAGCCAAGAAAAATGTCTGGAGCCTACTCGAAAGACTAGTTTACGATTCTCCAAGCACCGCGTTATCCGAGTTGAAAACAAAAATTACAGATGTTTGGGAAAATAATGATGATACAAAGTGTAAGGATGGTCGAAAGCGGGGATAGGGCAAAATATGGCAAAACACAAAAGTCTCAAAAAGATTATTTTATTCTAAACCGTCTCCTAACGCGGGCTTAGCTAGACTGCCCTTTGTCTCTCCTCTTCGTACGTTTTCGGGAAACCCGGGCCCCACCACTCGAGCGGGCCATGTGCATTTCTGCCTAGCCGATTTCCCAGTCACTTGGTGACCAGGCATCTCACTCAGGCAGTGTCATAAATTAACCCTCATGCAGGGCCTTGGTGCCGTAGGCGCTCTTACGCCTTACAAAAGCATACGATCGAGCCGGAAAGGATACAAGCTGTCGTCAAACCAAACGGTGGAAATACAAAATATTAACCCTTTGCACCCGCGAACTTTAAGTTTCAAAGGACTACTGTTTTGGTTGTTGCGAGTGAAGAGAGTGGCGAGGCGGAGCATCGTACGAATCATATTATTAATTTTTTAATTTTAATAAACCAAGTAACACTACGTGCCACAGTGTTTGATCATTCTGACACCCCTTCCGAAAATAATATTGTCTATCTCTTTCCCTCCCTCTCTCTCTCTCTCTCTCGCTTACATTAATATTAACAATAATCCAATAGTAGTAGCGTATTACGTTAGCAGTTAATAAATTATATCGTTGCAATTTGAGGAGGCCTTTTAACTCGACGGAAAACGTGAGAGATGCTGAAAATCTGCAGTGGTCCTAATTCAATGGTCAGAGACTTGTGGTTCGACTTGGACGGTCGCGTTGTCACTTACGAAGTGATCAATCGAATATCGACAAGCTGGTTAATTAACAACGCTTTCGTTCGGAATTTATTATTCCTCTGCGCGACGCGAATGCTAAAATGAGGCGCTTATAAAAATTGACAAGTGCGTTAAACGGAAGCCGATCCACTGATTGCCAATAATGTGCACCGTTTTCCTTTCCTCTCACGGTTTATCTATCTGCGTGAGCAGACGATATCGACATGTTCGACATCGCTCGAAAACGAGCCCCGTTTGACGGTCCTGTAAAATTGACAGGCATTATCGAGCATCCTTCGTGGCACGAAAAAGTTTGCCTCGCCATTAATGCGCCACGTTCGCGCGATCCTTCCACGCTAATCAGCTCAAACTCGCCGCATTATCGTCGCTGTCGTCCGCTTCCGCTTTTCGTTCATTCCTGTTTAAAACGCGAACAACGAAACAATGGAGGGATGATTGTTGGGTAAATCGTTGGATTCTTATAATGTCGTGGCTCTGGGTTTTTAAATGGGAAATTTTTGGTTTGAACGTTTGCGGGAGATGTTTGGATGGGATAATGTTATTTAAGTAATTTTGATTTTTAGGGTAATTTAATATATTGTTAATATAATATTTATTAATAATAATAATAATATTTAATATATTATTTAGGTAAATGATATTCATTGATTGGGTGGTATTAATTATTGTTAGGATAATGTGATTTAATGAAGGTTAAATATTATTTATATGTTTAAGTATATTTTGATAATTTAAGTAACATTAATATTGTTTGAATAATATTAAGGTAATGTTATTATATTATCTTAATATTATTTTTGGTAAATGATATTCATTATTAAGATAATATTAATAATTGTTAGGATAATATTATTTAAACAATATTAAGGTAATATTACTATAATATTATTACATTATCTTAATATTGTTTTTGGTAAATGATATTCATCATTAAAGTAATATTAATAATCGTTACCATAATATAATTTAAAGAAGATTAAATATTATTTAAATAACATTAAGGTAATATTACTATAACGTTATTACATTATCTTAATATTATTTTTGGTAAATGATATCCATCATTAAAGTAATATTAATAATTGTTAGGATAATATGATTTAAAGAAGATTAAATATTATTTTAATAATATTAAGGTAATGTTACTGCAACATTATTATATTACCTTAAAATTATTTTGGTAAATAATATTATTAAATAGTACCTTATATCAAATAATATTCATATCATCTTTGACATAACGTTGATATTAACGTTAGAACTATCAATAATTAAAATATGCTTATTTCTACCAAAGGAATCAAAATGAAGTATATAATACTTTTAGAATACATAGTAGTAGCAACCTTCTTCTACATTTTTAACCAAGTATCGTGTAAAATTTCCTAAAAAGAAACCCTAAAAAATTTATAAAATTACCATATAGAAATTACAAACTGTTCATTTTTACCATTTCGATAGTTCTAGTGTTACATTCCATGCGTTTTAACGGTACTACGCTTCCAAACCATCGATCAATTCTTTCATCCTATCAGAAACGATCAAAATTTCAATTGCAATCAACTTTCTTAATAAAAACGAATCCGTGAAATTTTTAATGGGCCATAAAATCATGGTTTGATTTAAACACGCCTACGAAACGGTTGGACTGGAGTAAAGAAAGGGATGAAGATTTATTACGAGCGACCATGTTTCGCGTAAAAACCACAAAAATTGGCTCTTCACTATTTGTCTAGCCGCGACCATTTCCATGCACTTTCCCCGATCGTTCGATGCTCGTTTCGTTCTTTGGTTGGCAGCCATCGATGAATCGATTTGCCAATTTCGAGATAACTCGTCCTCACCACTCAAATCGACAATATTTTCTAACTCGCCGCTACTCTCTTTTAAATATTGCGCGACACGTCGCGCCGCAGAAATGGCTTTCGCTAAATTGCAATATCTTTTCTATGGTGCGTAGAAAATTATCGCTTATTCCATCGATCGAGAGTATTTTCGTCTTTAGATTCTGGGTCGAATGAAAATTTGAAGAATTTCCAAAGAAAACAAGCTTTTACGTGGAATATTCTATTTTTGGTTTGCAGATACGCGTTTTAGTTTTCGTTGGATTACGCTCAGCGAGAAAGGCAACTTAAGCTCCGCGGATTCTATTTTATGTGCGACTTTTAATTAGAAAATTGAAAATATATCGATAGATCTGCTCCTTCAGCAAATTAGTTCGATGTTTATTAATAGAATATTTCACTCTCGTGTGTAGCTAATTTTGCTGGACTATAAACGTTTCTTTAAAGTAAAATAAGAAAGTAGAACACGTTAATCGTCTAAAGAAAATTCTATAAAGAATCACACAAAACGGTGTTGTTCAAATTTTATGTACTTTTATTTTTGATTGATCTTATTAACTCCTCAAAATTTTATTTCTCTTTCAACTTTATAGTTTTTTTATAGTTTCGATTCATAATTTATATTTAAATATCAACGCTAGAGCTACCGACAATTAAAACATATCCATTCGTACCAAAAAATTCAAAATAACAGTTACTTAAAAAAAATATAAGATGCGAAGGAATTGAATCTTGATTCGTATTCGCCACACAAAAACGTCAAAAATTCTTTAAAACGCGCCACCATGAATTTATAGAATTTATATAATTTACATGAAAAACCATGCTGGTGGTTAAAAAGAATTTGAATACATTTACAAAAGAATTATTTCAAAATTTCTTACACGATTAAAAAAAATTAGATTCACCATTAAATTCTGAGTGCAAAAAATTATTTCCAATGCACTATTTGGCCATCATCATCCGCACACAGCTAGTATCATCAAACAAACGCTACTTAAGAACCTTATTCCCTCAATCTTCATCAATTTCAATACGTTCCCCCTCAAAAAAAAAAAAAA